>KZ506731.1:95750-111987 GCA_002844005.1 Limosa lapponica baueri | reverse complement strand
TTCCAAGGCCTGTCAGGTCAACCAGCACCCTCAAAATGTTACATACTAAAATACACTTTGTATTACACAAGGCAAAAAAACTTAAGTTCTTAGAACTGGCACAAAGCAGACAGAAAGTGAAAGGAGACAACTGGGAAAGATAAACTGGCTGCAAGCCCAAAACTTGTCCCCAGCTATATTTCTTTAAAAATTATCAACCGTCACAGACAACTACTCACATCTCTGAACCTCGTTCACTAGGGATTTCATAGCTTAAAACCATCTAGCACAAAAAACACATGTGAACACTAGTTAAAAACCCCTCCAGGTACTATGAAGAATATTTCCTTTTTCAGAATCCAGGAGCAGAAAGCGTTAACTAGGATTTGATAAAAAAATTTTAGTTTCTTTCCCCAACCACCCCTCCAAGAGAGATATTTATCACCAGGTTAAAGGCTGAATTCCTAAAAAAATCCAACCCACTAATATAGCATGCACATTTTTATTAGACATACAGAATAACTGTACAAGTAACTGCATACTTGAGGTACTTGTTTGGTAACTCATTTTTAGAGAGGGAAGAAAGCAGCTCAAATTATCAGCACTAGCATGTTTCAAACAATAGTACTGACAAACTGGAATAAGGAGACAGATTTTTCCTTTGGTAATTTTTAAAATCATACTGTTTTCCCAAACTGATGATAACTATATTACAGCATCCTCTATAACATTTAGCAAACTAATAAACAAATCTCCAGGTGGCTGCTTTGCAAGTATTTTATTAAGAGAACTTCCCCTCCTGCTTAATAGCCAGCTTGACTCCTGCTCTGACAAGCTTTCATTGAGAAGGGACAAGGACCCCTTTTTGGGTGCATTTCTCATTAATAAAGCAATACTTTCAAAGCTGTGGCCTTGCTGCATGGTCCCTCGATGCTACAGTGAAAAAGCTGACCAAGTAGATTTTTAAAGGTTCAGGAATATACAACATTAAGAGCCTTTCCTATGTAGTGCTTAAGAGCCTTTCCTCATTACATTTGAGTGATACTAAAGAAAACAGACTTTATTAGTACAAGCTGATTTTTTTTTCTTCCTGTCTGTTCTGACTACTGACTCAAGTTTGCAACTAGGACCAATTTAATTAAAACTTCTACCTGGTCATATCGCTTCATTTGGCAACTTGACTGCTCTAACAAATGAAGTTACCAGGCTTCAAGGTCATCCCTCTCTTTGGCTAAAATACAGCAACTTTCATCTCTTTAGAAAAGCACAGCCAGTGACAACAATAAAAAACACACTGAAAGAAGTGCAAGACATCCCATTTTATTCTGGTTCACAATTGACCAGAAAGAAGTTTCCAAACAACTACCATCCTTTAACTTCAAGCAGTACTTCAAGGTGGAAGAACACAACCCTGTGACCATAACATTGGAACTACCATGATGGAAAATAAAAAAACCCAAACAACCAAACACATGCCACCTCCTGGTAAGGTGAGATGTTTGTAGGGAGGAAGAAATATCTCAGACACGAAGAAATGATAAGATTCTCCCACAGCAACACCAAAGTGACCAGAACACGTGCACTTTGCTGGCACAGAGGAATTGTTGAACCAAGTACTGACACCAGCACTTAATAAAAAACCCAAACAAACAAACAAAACCACCACCACCTAGCAGAGAACATACTTCCCTCAACTATGCTGTAAGTAAGACTGGACATTGATAGGATGGAAACCAGCCTCCAAAACTTCTGTAATAGGAAGAGGGCAGACTCTGGCTGGGGTCAGCTGGGACAATTACATAAATTGATTTTAAGGAATGGTCATTAAGGCAGACAAGTATTTGCATCTCATCTGTCAGCCTGGCTCAGGCTAGATAACTTTTTTGAGAAAAACGTCATAGCTAGCATATGTAAAGTAAATATGAGGTATTTGTGAGGACAGTTTATTTCTAATAAGCAGACAGTAGCCAAGCTATGAAGCAGAAAGCTCACATTCTTTACTTAGATTAAGTCTAGATAGTCTTGATACCCATAAACTCCAAAAAGAATGAATCAGAAGTTTGTAAAATCCTGGTTTCATTAACTTCCGGTGACAATTATTTCCAGCCTAATCTCATCCTGCGTGAGTAACTGCCTTTAACACTGCTGGAACTAAAGAATGAGAAGAAATTAGTAGTGTTGTTCATGCTATGTTTGAGTTTCTGATATCTTTGAAAAAAAATAGGGGGAAACCCACAGTTTAGGAATGAGTAAATTCACTTAATGCGGAGATCTCGCTTAATGCGTCTATAATTCACACTTCAAATTTTCTATGGCCCATAACGGATCCGTTTGCAGAGATTTTTTTTGTGATGCACAGGAAGCTTAAGAGAAACCTTGCTCAGAGAAACATGGCTCCCCTTGAAAGGACAGGAAAGTTTACGTGTAATAAAACAATCCACAGAGCTACACATCTCATTATGACTAAACACTATTGCAAGTATTCAAGCATAACTCCCGTAAAACATAATCTCAGGGTACAATCATTTCACCAAATTTTCAGGAAATGAAAGCCTCCCACAGATTTCTCTGCCATAAGCCACATCTGCAAAGCACTGTTGTAATACAGGCAGAAAAAAAAAAATATCTATTTATCTCCTGCTACTAAGAGTAGCAGCAGATTTGTAGATACTTGCCATGCAAAGCCATCTGCCTTACATGGACCCTACATCAGAAGTGACTGACATCTATCAATACATTGGCCCAGCTGGAACCTAGTTATGTCAAGGAGCAGTTTTGATATACTAAACTAGGAAATTTCCTAAGGTTCTTCAGAATTAAAAGCGTTTCCAAAACGCCTCTCATGCCAGACAGTCCTTTCTGTGTGCTGGGGAGAGCATGAGGGTGGCTGGGGTGGGTACAGTCAGTATTATTTCCTCCAAGAATAAAAGCAAGAGGGTGAAAAAAGTACCTTAGTAGTACTGTAAAGCTTACTGGGTCTGGCTGTCATTTTGCTCCTTCTATATCTCACTATTATGTTACAAAGGAAGAAAAAAAAATAATCAAGAACCAGGAACCATCAACTTCAGCGCTTTATATGGTTTAATGTCACTAGGAAAACAGAGGATGACCAAGAAAATCTTAGGTTGATTCTTGACTTTTTAGAGATCCCAGGCAACGCTTTGACATAGCCTTCAGAAATAATAGAAGCCAACATGCCTACAAAGCATAGTTTTCTGGACAAATCCCTACTGGTACAGTTGGGCAAATACATACTGTACCCAGCAAAGTTTCCAAGTCATGTTCAGCTGCAGTGACAATTTACACCAACCATTCATCTGGGAAGAAGCAGAGGAACATCAAACAGTCCAGAGGCAAAAAGCTGGACCTTGTAACTTTGACAAAACAGCTGGGAGGTATGAAAAAAACACCTTCAGCTAATAATACTGACAATTTTGGATATCCAAGAGCATGTCACTAGAAAAAGATAACTGGGTGAACTGCAAAAGGTAAAAGATTAATTCCGCTACCTCTTTTTTGGCTATTTCACCCTAACTTCCTATTACAATAGTATTAAACATACATGCTACTTTCTCCTCCTGCCCAAGTGCTACAATCACCACTTACACAAGTATTTCAGATGTTACAACCAAAATGGAAAAAAAAAAAACAAGCAAGCAAAAAAACCCCACAAGCCCAATCTTCCCCCCATAAAATGCCACCATATGAACAACATGACTAGCAATGGTATACTGAAAACTTAAATACACTACAGACTGGAGAGGTAAAAAAAATTTAAAGAAAATATCATTAGGTCCCCCCAAATTATTGTTCTTTTATTCACTGAAAAGACAGACCCCCTATTACAGTATATAGTTCTTTTTAACCTGACTTTCAGCTATTCAGTGATAATTATGGTAGAAACATGCACATACAAAAAAAAGAAAGCAAGCATTTATTATCCTTGGATCAGTCAAAAGTATTCTGTATCTAATGTAATACCCTTTGTAAGATGGCTGAATTTTACAAGACTGACTGTGGCAAGGTTTGCATGCACCGAATCAGACTTATCTGATCATTACTTACCCTGAGAACTTTTCTAAATGACTGTTCCTATTATTCTATTACTTGAATTACAAACTCCAAAGTGCCTGGTGAGCAGGGAAGCGTGGCTCTGTTTAATTTCAGGGAAACAGCTGGGACAACAGTGTGTGGAACTATAGTAAAACCAAGCATTGTCAGGGCACAGGAAGAAAATTCCTTGTTACTCAGTACTTATTTGCCAGCATATATGTTATTAAGATGGGTTAAGAAAACTGTCATCACATTGTAAAACACCAGTGCAGCAGGCGACTTCTGATTCAAATCTAAATTTAAGAGCTACAGTAAAAATAAAAGAGTGCTATCAACACCAAATATCAGAGTACTAAGGGCCAACAGCCCACCTAAACCCAAGCTGCTTTGGGAAAGAAAGGAAAATAAAGCCTACACAGAGAACAACTATCTATATTCAAACCCTCTGCTCTGGGAGATAAGGCTAAATAGGTTTTTTAACAAGTTTTACAATATTAATACATTATACAAATACATATTGGAAGAACATGCCTGTCTGTTTTCCATTGCCAACATGTGCTGTAAAACAAACATCAGGAAAGTTGGAAACAAGGTTTTGTATTATATGTTCAAGGAAATTGCAGCACAGGGAGGACACTCTGTTCTTCCTTGCCCAGTCAAGGAAGGATCTCCTAAGCACCCCCAAATCAGCAGTTACTGCTCTTGGACATCTGTAGGGGAAAAAAATTACATCCGGATTTTTTTTTTTATTAGAAAACCAAATGGCATAGTTTTATATATTAATCCAAGCTTTTGCCTTTGTTGTCTGTTTTCTCTGCTCCTAAACAGAACTATTTTTTAAAGCCATGCTTATTTTTAAAGACACACTTCTTTTTTTGAACCTGAACACTGTGTAAATTCTATACACATTAATTACCCAGCCCATTTTACGGCACTTCATAACCAAGCACTCTACGCTGCTCACTTAGCTTTAACTGTCCCCTATTTTCAACTGCAATGGGAACACACTGTCAGATGCAGACTGATCATTTATTTTTACTATAAAAAGTAGCATCATATATGAAATACTGCATCAATGAACCTTTAAAAACTTTTTCTAAGTAGCTATTAAATTGCATTCAGTATTTTCTATTAACACTGTCATCTCACATTGTGGGTAGCTCTTACATGTGGGTTTACATATATATTTAAGTGTATTTGAACTTCAGAAATTACATAATACAACTAATTTTGACACAGGAACTCAGTTTTTGGTAAAACTTCAGAAACTAACACACCAGCAATTGCAACTGCTAAGGTGTGTGTGGGGGTGGAAGGCAAAAATTAGTGTATTTGGTTGTTAATTATGTCCTTTGGCAAATAATTACAGATATTTTTTTTCCGAGAAATTCTGAAGTGTAATAGCAGCTTAATTTAAGTGTTTCCAAATTGAGACCTCTTTGCAGCGAATGCTCTCAAGTTTAAAACTCTGCAGATGATGCCCTGTTACCTTGATGAAAAATTTTCAACTACTAACAATTTCTTTTAAAAAAAAAATAATAATCTAGCTTCTTTTCTCAGCATCTCTCAACTGTTTTTCTCATGGTCCAAATTTGGCTAAAGCTGTTATACCAAACAAGATGGAAAGACCATACAAAGAAAAGCACACACACACCCCCCACGCCTCCCCGCAATAAAGCAGATGTGTGCTATTCGCATTTCAAGTTTATTCTTAACAACATTAAAAAACCAATAAAGTTCAAGTAGGCAGTGTTGGCTTGGTTACCTGACAGCAAGCGTAAGTCACAAAACAGAGAAGAACTACTAATTTTTCATATTTTTTCAAATATCCTGGAGTAATAAGCGCTAGAAGTTTGACAGGGTTGTTTTTACTCCCTCCACTGCCTTTTATGTCCAGTATTTCAGTATATCTGCAGCAGAATCCTGAACTTTGCCTTCTCTTAAACAGGTCCTCCTTCTCATGCACCTAAACTCCCATTTTGTTTAGTTTCCATAGTTCTACATATTCACCCATTTTAAGACCAGACAGAACGTCTCCCTGTCATTTATTCCATATCCATTTTGAAGTCCTGACCCACCACATCTCCTACAAACTCCCTATAATTTGTCATGCCTCAGTAAATTTCTATTTTAAAAACTGTTTTAAAATAACGCACATTAACTGTAAAAGCTGTTTGAACATTTAGCAACAGCAAAGTGGGTATGATTGGAGAAAAAGTCCAGTAACACAGCCCCTTCCAGTCTCTCAAAGCCCTTCACTATACACAGTAATCCCATGTCATGAGCCATTAAAATAGAGATTAAGACAGCCATCAAAAATAACCTTCATGCTGGAAGGCCACAAAGACCTAAAGAGGCTTTAGGAGGAGGAAGTGTTCTTTATCAGCATGCCAAAAATTTAAAGGTTATCTAGAAAACTAACCATCTTAATATACAACTTCTCCTTTCATGTCTGGATAGTTCCATCACTATCCAGCTGCCTCGTGGATTTTCTCTCAGACACACACACAAAGCAGGGTATTTAGAGACCAAGACACTCTGGAGAGTTTGTGGACAAAACACATGCAGGAAAAAAAACCTGAATCATTAAACTCCTCTTCGGATTATTTTATCTACATTTCCTGATTTTTCTTTCCCTAGAGAAATAATAGAAAATGCAGAAAAAGACCAAGTATAAAGTATTAAAAGATGTCAATACTTTCCCTGGCGCTCCATGGGGAGGTACTCCTCCATCCCATGACTAGTGCTGGCTTCCCTTCTACCCCCAGATTCCCAACAAGCCCACATGGTTTGATTCTGTCCCTTTTGGTAATTCTTAGTGTTAAACAAAAGTTAAACAAAGATGTACAGAATCGAAATGCAGATGTTTGCATACATGTAGCTGTCCAGGCATTCTTCTGCAGACAATTTTTATTTTTTTATATATATATATATATACACACACGGTAAGAGAAGAGTCACAGGTGAACAGCTCTGGAACAGTTCCAAACACGCTGATCCACCAGAAAAGATAAACACCTCTCATTTCGCCAAACTAATTTTACTTAGTACGTCAACAGACTAGGTCAGTCACAATACCTCGGTTGAGGAGGGCTGTGCCACTTCATAGTATTAATTTATTGTGGTTTTTAGGTCATCTGACTGTATCCTTAAAAGGTTGCAGGAATAAAGAGTATTAACATTAAGAAGGAACATCATATTACAAGCAAGACAGATGGCTAACAACCCTTCAGATAAGTTCTGTATGACAAATAATCTTATAGATAATTATCTCTTCTGGAGGACAAACTGCTCAAATATTATTTAAAATAAAAACAAAGACTTCTTTGGCCCAAAGCACTGCAAAAGTTCACTTAGCTTACAGCTCTACACAAATAAGGTGAGAAAGCGTTTAAGCAGTGGAAGGACATTATAAAAAAGAATAAAAATAATCCATTTGAACATAAGGAGAGCGTTTTTTTGTTACTGTGAGGGTGACTAGGCACTGGCACAGGTCGCCTGAAGAGTTTGTGGAGTTTCCAACCTCTGCAAGCCCTTTCCAAGGCAGCTGTGGCTTTGCTGATATGGCTTATTTGAGCTAAAACAAGATAATAAGCAAAAGGTCAGCTCAAAAAGTGTTTCTGTCCATTTTTGAAGGATGACCTAAGTTAGAGCCCAGACTCCCCATGCAGTCAGCAAAGGGAGAAGGCCTCATCAGAGAATGATTCCATCATTGCTTGACTCCAGTGTTCTTATCGGGCAGGTAACAGCTCTCCTGCTGAACAGATCAAAACTAGGTATTTGCCCTCCGGATTTCCTACTACATGGCCTCTCCAGTACACTGAAGCTCCAATCCAACCACTTTTACCCAAAGAACCCTTGGCTATAACACATGAATTTGTAGTACGTTAGTATCTCGAAAACCTCAGCCTGTTTTCGCTCCGCTGAGCACATTCAAAAAACCCAAATACGGTGACTTTAGGACAGGGAAACAGACCATAGTATTTTCAACCATACACATGTAAAACTACCCAGTTTTACACAGCTTACAAACTGCTACATAAACATGGGTATTTTCTACGCTGGCAAGTGTTACTACGTTCAGCATCCAAAGAATCTGTATCAAAGTATATTTTGTCAGCAAGAAACCTATTATGAAGAAGACTATTTTAGCTTAAGTCAAAATGTCCTCAGCACAGTAATGTAAAGATTTGATTAGAAGTACTAAAATATAACTTGTTAAAAGTGTTCTGCAGTTACAGAAGCTCCCTCCTTCTCTTACTTTTCCATAACATATACATTACCTCATTCCTTCCCAACTGTTAGACCCAGTTTCATTTCATCATCTTCCTGGTCCAGAGGTTTGAGCGGAAAAAAACCCACCATTATCAAGCCTTCTGACCAGGAATTAGGTTGCAAAACATCATAGGGTACTTCTGCCCACTTGACCAGGCAAGCGAAACATCACCAAGCCTTTAAAAACACACTATGTTTATTAAATAACAAACAGCTAAAGGGCTAGCAACTGAAGAGATATTTGTAACAAAAAGCTATTTTAGAGTAGTAGCAAGCTTTTTACTAAATTGAATGCTGTGACTGATCAAAACATCACTTTCCATTTCTTTAATTATATCTACAGAAAAAAAAGAGAGGTCAATCTCAAAGGTGATCTGCAGAAGTTTTAAACAGGAGGATTCAAGCTGCTTCCCTCCTCATCTTTCCACATTAAAGACTTTTCGAAAAGGTAAAGAGATATTTGTGTTTACCCTGGAAGGTGGGCATGAAGACAGCCACACAGAAATGAAGAAACTGCTGCCTGACTGTGTAGTCTCGCTTACGCTGCTCAAACTTGGTTATAACAGAAATAAAAGCTTTGACTGCAGAGGTGCAGGGAAAAATTTATCCCTTACTGCCAGCGCTGGGAAAGAACGTGAGACAAAGTCCAAGACATCCAACAAATCTTACGCTCTTCCAGGCATTTCTGTTTGTGCCAGGACGGATGACGTACTTGACTTACAAGTACCACCTACTTAAGGGTGATCTTCAAAATAAGATCTTCCTCCTCTCCCTCCCCCTTTCATCTGGAATGAAACACACTACTCCTGCACACCACCTTCATACAAATCTGTAAATAACTTCATAATATTCATTATAATTCATTCTTTTCCCATATTATTGTTTTAGGCTCTCAGTGTTTAAAATAGAAAAAAAATTCAAGAAACACTACTGTATCAATTCATGGTTTCAAGGATGCTCACAACTGTAAATTGAAGCATGCTAGAACACACTCTGGCTGAACACGCTGAAAAACTCACCTGCCAGACAAGATCACACCAGCTAGAAAACCAGAGTAATAATATATTCAACCTCCTACACCTTCACTCTAAATTACAGTCAATTTGCTAAAAGTGAAGCCACACGCAATGGCCCTCCCTTACAAAGTACGTTCTCTCAAACTAACAAATCTCCGGCCTGCACTAAGATGGTTGTATAACATCAGCAAATTGAATTTATTTTCCTGGCCCTATTTTCTGTCAGTCCTTGTAATCACCCTCTTCTTTTCGGTTTCCTTCATCAAGTCATCCTGGCACCGTTTCACCTGTTCTGAACTTACCCATCTGACACACCTATAAACTACTTGATTGTTCCACCGTTATTAATTTATGGTAGCACCTGGAGACACAGCCAAATTGGTCACTCCAAACACTTAAAAGCGGGGGGGAGGAAACCTCAAACTTACCCCCAAAGAGCTTGTGGACATGGTTGCAAGCAAGGCTAGAACAGGAGAAAGTAAGACACAAGAAGTAATTACGTTGAGTTTGTTTTCACAGTCATGTCTATATATTGACTCTGCAGTGCTTGGGATTATATGAACAGTGTTCCCACCTCTCTGTCCCTGCTGGCATGTTTATGGCCACCTCTTCTCCTAGTTTACCACCTGGGATCATAGAATGGTTTGGGTTGGAAGGGACCTCAAAGATCATCCAGTTCCAGCCCCCCTGCCATGGGCAGGGACACCTCCCACTAGACCAGGTTGCTCAAAGCCCCATCCAGCCTGGCCTTGAACACCTCCAGGGATGGGGCCAGGCTGGATGATGGCCACATAGTTAAGAAGTGCCCTCAAAGACTTGCTTGAAGCTGATGAAGCCAATCCAGAACTGGCCGTGTCAAGATACTGTACCCAATTCCTGAGCACATAAATGATTAATGTCTTCCAAAAGTAGGTGGGGAGGGTTTAAAAAGCCTTGCAGCTTGTATTGTTTCAACTGCTGCCTCTTTCAGACATCGCTGCCATACAGCAGGGTTAGAATAAGTATTTTCTATTAACTCCTTTGGATTTAAATACCGCTGAAAACTGCTGGTGACAATAAAGGAGTATTTAGTGAACTACAGTTTCCAATGTCTGATCAGAATTACTTTATCTTGTGCTAACTTAGGAGACCAATTCAAAACCAAAAGTCCTTTATTTCATTAACCATATTTATCCCACATTTTCCTTTACTGAATTTGCAAACTATACAGTCATGCTCATTACTGTGCAATTGAAATGTTGTTAGAAAACAAATGACCCCCAAGAGGTCTTTGGGCAGCAGTTAAACTTTTAAAGAAAATACACAGCCAACAGCCCCTCTATGCTCCCAAGTAAGGGCTGGACAAGTGGAGCGTTATTCAAACCCTGGGAAACTGAAGGTCTCCAGCCAGCAAGGCTAGAAGACAGGCTACTCTGAAATACAGATTACACCTTGAAGAACCCTGTCATTGCACAGTAGCTGGCTGACAGTATTTTTTTTTTCCCCTAGATGTCAGAGCATATGCCACCATTGATGACTAAGTAAGGAGCACAAAGAAATTTTGGTGCCAGTCAAACCATGATTGAAAAACTATGAAGCCTGACATCAAATCAGGCTGCTATCTTTGAAATGTAATACTTAACAGTCAGTGAATTATTTCATGTCAGTGCTGTGTGGATTTCTGATACTGACACAAGATGAGAAACAGGGCAGAGCCTGAACTGTGATGGAATGAATCTTTATTTCCAGTTGATAGGCACAGTGGACGCTAGGAACAGATAGATGCACTGCATTATCTACAGTGATATTCTGGGAAAATATTACGGTAGTTAGTTGGAAGTGTCCAGTTATAACCAGAAATGAACAAGTAAACAAAACTGAGACATCACCACAGAGATTTATTTCCATTAACAGACACCTCTCAGATATGTTTTCGAAGAAAATATTTCCAGAAAGAAAAATATTTCACTTTATCACAGACTCTCAAAGGACTTACAGGACATTCTGTCTTTGGTGGAGGAAAGTTCAAGACCTCTTTCACAAAATAAGAGCTACGCATGTGTGCATACAGATACTAGACAATAAAGAAGAATGAATCAAATATTGAGAAGAGTCAGAGCCCTCTTCATTCTGCTCCTGTCCTTTCACCCTTCCTGCATAATTTGATCCTGGAGAACAGCAATGCTTCAGAGAACATTGGTCAATGCCAACAATTCAGCCCCAATCCAGTACTAACCATCAAGTTCTGGAGACAAGAGGTTTTTACTGACCATCTAGCATTTTTACCTCGAAGACAGCCCCTCTAGAGAGTCTAAGTCTTCCTAGAGGAAAACCTTGCTGACGCTATCTTTTACACACCACTCCATATGCCACATCCACCTTCTCAGCAGACCAATGCCTATCACAGGATAGTGAGAGTACAGAGTGCAACCTCACTACAATGCATTACAGTAAGTTTCAAATCCTACGCACGCGGAACATATAGAACACTGTCCATTTGGAAGTATAAAAAGCCCCCATCACACAACTACATTCATCCGATCTGTTGTGTTATATTTGAAGTGCAAGCGTAGCCGCGAGCAGATTCAGTATCACTACATACTCAAAAGAATCCTTCATGAGTTGTTCTTAAATCATGAGAATTCAAAACGTTTTTAGCAAGTAAAACACATTTTGTGCACTCCAAGTACGTCACATGGGTCACGAACACAGTTAAATCCGGCCTACTAAATAACTGGATGTTTTCCTCCACTAACTAAAATATACAATACTTGTCAACTATTAATTATACTCCATCCAGAACAGCAACCTCAGATCTCTGTTCACTGTTTGTTTTTCCACTGGCAAAACTGGGATATTCTAAGTGTAAAATATCCTTGATACATATTAGAACAAGCGCAATGAGCTTTGCCGTGTTTTCCCCATACTTCAGGTGAGCACATGGAATATTAGCTGACTTGGTTATATTCATGCTCACCAGAGCCACAAAAATTGTCCTAAGATGCATTCTGAGCAACTGTCAAACTGAATTCTCAAAATGCTTACTCTCAAACTATGGTTAATTTTAAAAACAAACTCTTCATATCCTACACATTGAACGAATAAACTTTTTATGTTAAAAATGCCAGTATATTTACTGAAGTAATTTGTTCACCAATAATTTTTATGACTACACAGAATACAGATTTTGAGAATAATTCTTAAAAATACTAACTTTCAGCATGCATTGTGCCTCACCATTCTGAAGTTACTCCAGAAGTTGTCTACAGCAATCTTTTACTCTTTTTCCTCCACATGTATCAATATCCATCCTATATCCAGATGCTACAAATATGCCATTTGGGTTAGCTTTCTGGGGTTTAGCTGATTACTGGGTTTTTTTGTTCCCAACTTCAAAAAAAATAGTATATTGGTAGAAACTATTTCTTAGAACTTTCCACCTCTGTTAAGGAGGGATGGCTAGTACTAATTTACCAAGAATCATAAATCCCCTTCCAGAAGCTCTTTGTTTTCTGCAACATGAAAAACAAAAAATTACACCACCATCTTGCCTCTTCCACATTTTCTGCATCTTTTTCTTATCTTCTCCTCACATACCCTAACAGAAAGCTATGAGAATAATCTGTCCTTTGTTTTAGAAATCTGAAATATTTTTCCACCTGATCTTGAAATAATGTACCAGTATATTTATTAATACAGGTAAAATTAGATAATGCAAAGCTGCTGTAAAATTGGGAGATTTTGATGGTTTGGACTACTAATTTTGCTTGCAGAAAAAGCTACAGAAGGCAACAAAGGAGGATTCCAAACCTACAAATCTGTACACAAAGTGACCAGCCCCAGCAGCTGGTTCCCAAATATTTCCGAGAGTTTAAGACATAAAGCACGAATAAGAGGATGAAGCCTTCACAGCCCAGTTCTCCAGTATATGCTACCTCTTTAAACATGACTTGCTTTTATAATTATTTAGGCAAGGAAACAAACGCTCCAGAATACATGCTCCCGTTTCTCAGATTCTCTCTCTTCAGTTCCATCTTGTGGAAGCTTGATACATTTAGCCTTCACCAACCCATCAGTGACAACAATATAAATCACTGCTAAGACTTCTCTGCCTTTTCCTCTTCATCAAATTGCATTTGCACCTCTGTCTCCCGCTGGGATGCACCCAACCACCGAGTCACCTCCACTTCTCCAAGTGAAGCTGAGATTCCCACATTTGGTCATTTCTTTTTAAGGACTAAAAGGAGCTGCAGGACAAAACACCTGCCCCGAGTCAGGACACTTACCTGCACTTGGTTCTCCTCTACTCCTACCATCCTTAATTGCAAAATTATAAACCTCTCCCCTCCTTGCAGTCGCCAACAGGTCTGTGTAAACACAGCTGGTAATAGACACCGTAAGTCTTTTCTCAGAAGAAAAAAAAAAGTCATCTGCCTCGCTTGCGTAGAGTATTCCAATTTTTGAGTTTCCAAGTAACTTCATCCATGCATAGAGTATTCCAATTTTTGAGTTTCCAAGTATCTTCATCCACCTACTTTTTATTATTGAAGTGTGCACATATGGTCCATGAAAAATAAGACAGCTATAACAATAAAGACAACAAAAGCAAATACAATAGCATGGGGCTGGAGGAAGGGGGAGAAATATGAAATAGGAGAGACCCCAATCAGGTAAGCAACCCAACACAGTTGAGGGAAGGGAATCCATCATCAATCTGAGTGCTGTGACATTTCCTCTCCTACTGAGGAGCAAGCGAGATCTAAGTTCTTGTGCAAGACTAATACCAGACATAATCGGTTGGAAATAG
The DNA here is from genome assembly GCA_002844005.1 of Limosa lapponica baueri. Taxonomy (NCBI): domain Eukaryota; kingdom Metazoa; phylum Chordata; class Aves; order Charadriiformes; family Scolopacidae; genus Limosa; species Limosa lapponica. The sequence continues at coordinate 97,878 of KZ506731.1, read as the reverse complement.
AAAAAAAAACAAAACCAAACCACCAAACAGTAACCATTCAAAGTTTAGGTTATAATAATAAAAAATATTGTATTAGACCTCTACACCTATTGCAATTAAAAATAAAGTTTTTTTTAAGGAAGGGGAAAAAAGAAATAAGAAAAAAAATCACTTTTCTTTGTTCAGTATACCCTCCAATTCTCCTGAATGGGGAATGGAAGAAGAGAAATTACTCAATACAAACTTATACATTCCTATTTTCTAGTAACTTCTGTAGTTTCAGCTGAAGAAACTGCTATTCCTATCTTCTTCCCAAGACCAACCCTCCCACCCCCAAAGAAAGAGCTCTGCTGGTGCTAAAGCTCTATGTCATACTAGTATCTCAAGTGAGATGTAGGCAATATAGCAGTCCATACTACTCAACAAAAAAAAGTACATACATAGGCATCACGTATGAGAAACAGCCCACAAGCAACTCTAGGCCTTACGTAGTGGCAGCTCCTTTAAGCAATATACACCTATTACTTCTAATTAAACTTATAGAGAAGCAATTCACATATATCGGGGCTACCATCTGGTGCCAAGTAAAGCGTACAGCAATAACGTATTAGATACTTTCTGGATCAAGTGCACTAGTCAAATGCAGTTACCAGAATGAAAAAAATTAAACATTAAACATTTCTAACAACGTAGACTAGGAGAGTAAAAGTCATATTTAGTGCTCAGACTAGATTTACTGCCAGGCAGCAAACTGTTGAATACGTATAATTAAGCATACACAAAACAGTATTATGCTAACAAGACTTTCAGAGTCACACTTTGGTAAAAACTAAAACCATCTTTCATTGCAGCAAACTCTTCTATATTCCAAGGGCAAGAACCATGTATGCTATATGTGGTGCCATCTATTAGTCAGAAAACATCAGCGTTCCTGCAAACAAAGTGAAGAGCTGTGAGATAGCATAACAGGTTTTGAAAAATTTGTTAATCACGTTTCACAGTTGAGAGCTAGTGCCCTCAAACTTAAAAAGTGAAGTAAGAGTAGTCACGTGAGTTTCAAAACCAAAATCCAGTTTGGCTACTTCAGCTTAGACTTTTAGGCAAGAGAGAAAAGCCTTTTAAAAATATTTTTGTGTTCTTTAGAAAACAAATGGGAAAGGAGCTTTCCTTTAATGAGAAGTAATGGATTGTGGCTGAAGATCTGCAAGCCTTCAGCTATGACAGTGTTGGGAACGGAAGAAAATCATTCAAAGGTTCTAGAACCAACACAGCACAAAGCTGCCAGTGACACAACTGCTAAGAAAGATCCAGTTTGGTGCCCTCAGTGGGCAAATACAGAGCTGCAGACACCTTGAGTAAAGAGCAGTTAAAAATGAATTTTCATCTTCTATAAAGCCAAACCATACTGTGAACTAGTTCGTCACTCTAATATCCAGAAGACTTCTGGATTTCCAACCAAGAAGAGACAAGATAAAAAGAAGGGGAGGAAAAAGTCATACCACCACCACATTCTCCCCACTCAACGCCACAAATGATGCTAGAGACAGGAGATTCATGTGTAGTAAAACACAAGTTAAAAACCATTAAAAAAAAATAGTATCAGGCCTCTACAAGCCTCTCCCCCCTGCAACGGGAGATGCCTCAGACAAGACATCACAGTTGCCAACATAAAGCTGTCTCTAACATATCTATCAGGAAGCATGGTGCCAGTGTAAAGATCAAAATCAAGGCAACTAACTCATCGACCTGAACATCTCAAAATACAGACGCTATCAGGCAAATCCTTTATCAGAAATAATTACACTGGAAGTAATTTTGAAAGTGCCACTGAACTTCATTTTGCCAGTATAAATGAGTACAATAGTTTGTCAGTGCCCCTTCTGGTTCTTACAATTGTAACGTTTTATTCCAAGTCATTATAACTTATTTTTTTAAGATCAACTATATTTTTCAGATTGAAAAGTACAGAGGACTAAATATAATTTCCTGGAAATTTGAAGCAATTATTAAAGACAGATGTTTCCACCACATCTGAAAGCAAAAAAAAAAAAGCCTCCCATCAAAAATATGCTTTTGCTTTCACCTAGCAAATGACATAATTTAGTAGGAGAGCCCTACTGAAAACTTTAATTCCAGACTCTTCTCTGAG
>KZ506731.1:82609-94245 GCA_002844005.1 Limosa lapponica baueri | reverse complement strand
AGGGATCAGCTGGGAACACCGGACAAATGACAACAGAAAGCAAAAACTCCCAGTTCAGCCAGCCAATTTTTACCCTGGGACAAGCTGAGCACTAAAGTAAGGCCAGAAAGAAGGCAGGGATTATACCAGGAGAGACCATATCATTCAAAACCAGGCTACCAACCACAGGAACCCAAGAGCATCATGTTCAATTCTGTGCTTTACTACAGATGCATTTCCACGATAAAGTTAAAGCAACTTAAGAGTATAATACTGCCAGAAAGGAGAATACAGGTCTTTTTCCACCAGCTCCCTCACGCAACGGCCAGTGGTTGCAGAGGTGCACTGTGACTGAAGCCAACAAAGGAAGGAAGAAGCAAAGCACCACTGAGAAAATCCCTTTTGGTGGCCATCTGCAATTACACTGCTTAAACCAACGGTGAAGCCATGCCTACAGACTTCCCTGGTGACTTTGGGCAAGTTACGTCATTTTTTACGCTTTCATTTCCCACCACCGAAGTCAGAACAACAGTACTTCGCTACAGCCCAGGTGTGCTGGGAGGACAGCTACAGACTCCACTGAAAGCCTCCAAGACACAGGAGTACTGCAAGACAAATAGCCAAATTAGTAAAACAAAGGGGATTCTTTGCCAGTACCTGAAATTACTCTAGGTCATCGCTAAAATCACTGTAGGAAGCCATGGGATAAGAGACATTTCCCCACATTTACTGCCCCAACACAAGACCTTCAGGCAGAAGGCAAGGATTAAAGTTGAGTGCACTGATTAGTATCTTTTTACATCACTGAATGCTTGAACAGCTCTTTCCCAAGTAAACTCTTAGCACATACAAAAATTAGGGTTTCTGTGAAGAGACCAGCAAGTCAGGAAACTTCTAGACTAGAAACTGCTCCTAAGCCTCACCCCACCCACTGCGTTACCGTTACTAGAAATACTGAAAGAAGAAACAAAGAACCACTGAATTACATCTCTCATTTTAAAGAAAAAAAGTTCAATATGCACACATACATATGAGTCTATTCTTAAAAGAAAATAACTCACTAAAAAGAGAAATTTCTTATTTAATTTAAATCCCTAAGATCATTAAGTCTTTTACACAGACTCTCACTAACAGAAATTTTATCTAGGTGGGGAGACTTTGCTAGCTAGGTCTGGAGAAGCAGATATTTAAGAATTTTGTCTCTATATATGTGAAAAACAGCTGATGGGGGGAGGAAACGCATCCCTTATCTGTATTTATAAAAAAGGAGCAGGTTATTTTTTTAACCTGATCTATAAAACCAAGACAAACAGGACTTGTGGGTACCAAGTCCTCAAGTCTTGCTATTCTCATCTCTTTGCCCCTTTCTCAAACCATATTTTGATTTCACAAACTAGAGGAATTAAAATTAATTTTCTGCACGATATTCAGCCACTTCTGCAGTACTAAAGAATTTTGGGGAAAGACAAAACATATGTCCCAGACATCTTACAAAAGAAAAATTAACAACACTCAAGCAGCTCCCCCCAGACACCATAATCCAAATACAGTATTTATATTACTGAAAAATATGACCTTTCTGCAAACAGGACCCTACAAATATTAAGAAAAATCATAGTGAATGTTTAGCACAGTATACACACATAATTTTAGTGACTACATCTGCATCAAGACACTAAAACAGACCACTTCTTCAGTTTTTCTTACTATTTAAAACTTGCTCATTATGAAAGTGGTAATTACTTCCACCACTCAAGTGACAGAAACAGTTGAAAATTCCTGCCTTCCCTGGCCATTATAGTACTACTTCAACAGACTCTATCTGTTTGCCAAGAGGTCCAGAGGAATGCTGGAGGTCCAGCCTTGTGGCTAAGGAAGAAACACTTGGGTGGCACCCAAAGAGTATTTAGTATATTTACTCTGAAAAAAGCACTGTGCCCAACTCACTAGGATTTCAGCACACTCAATGTTTCTGCTACTGTTCTTGATTTCATACAATTGTGTAACGTTTTTAAATCTTACACACACAACAAAGAAATACATTGGCAGCAATGGTCTTTGTGATCTCAGTCGTTAAGGTGACTGAAATAAATGAAAGTAGCTACGCAGTCAGTCTGTGGGAATTCACCCAAGGACATGGTAACGAATCCACTCTCACAGCATCAGTGGATGGCAGGTATGGCTTGGCAGGCCTTTCAAATAGAGAAGTTAAAAATCATGATTTTTTCCATACACAACCTATTTTTAACTTCCACGGTATGAACCAGCCTAAGCGCAACCCACAAGAGAGCACATACTCAAAGAGCACTTCTTTAAAAAGTTACCCATAAAAACATAGGCTAAAAAATTCATTAATTGTATGTGAAACCTGATCTTAAACCAGACTACCACAATACCAATACTGAAAATTTTAAATAAAATACTGTTTAAAATTAATTTTCCATTCTTCTTTTTACCACATTATCCACATTTTTACAAATAAGTTAAGACTTCCTTTATACTCACTTTTTATTTCCAGGCCAATCGTGAAAACTATAGCTAATAGCTCTACTAAAGCAGGAAGCCCCTAAAAGCTAAAGTGCTTATTTCAACATTATCATGACCAATATATTTTCTTTTAAAATTACATATTAAGGTTATTTTGTCTATAACTAAGAACCAGAGTAATTCCACCTCCTTTTCTTCTCTGGCGTTTAAAAAATAGGTTTAGATGAGACAGAGCTGTCAGAAAACATTATTTCCTATTAACAGTTTTAATGTTAACAAGCTCAGATGTTCAAGTGTTAGACAAAATGGGAAATCCAGCATCACATCACACCGACATGTACTGCGACAATTTGATCTTCAGAACAGAGCTTCATTAGACACCCACTGACCCTACTCAGGTATGCCTTTTTCAGTTACTTAAGCCTTTTAAATTCAGGTAAAATTTGACAATGGTAAGCATAAATACTGATCAACTTTATCAGCAGATTATTGATCACAAGCTGCTGATCAATGAGCAGCTGATGCCAAGAAATGGGACAAGATCTAAGAGGGTCTAAACTCATTATCAAAGGCCACCTGAAGTCATTCAGATACTACTCATTAGCACAATCACACCTATTCTTCTAATCATCCAGACAGCAATAGTAGCCCAAAGCGTTTATCTCCTGCCTTCCCACCGATGCTTAGCCAGCCAAACAACTGCACAACTGGTGTTGAAGGAGGCTCTCTCAACAACAATCTGAGGCATATGCCTTAGAGGCTCAATTACTATATAGCTTTGCAGAGAGTTGAGAATGGAGCCAGACAGGAAGCTCCAAATGCACCTGAATAAAGCGGTTCTTCTGTGATGGAAAACCCACTACTCATTTTCATAGACTGAAACCACCCTAGACCTTCAGTCTTGCAACATAAAGGATGGAGCTCAGTTATCCCCTGGCCTGATCCATGATCTTGGCTTAGGCAGTTGCAGTCAATACAGGTCAAAACAGAGCAAGTGAAATTCCAGGGTAAACTCTGGTTTATTTTGAATAACCGATCTTCAATGAGTGTTGTAGAAAATGAAGGGGCAGAATCTTTCTGCCAAAGAAAAAAAAGGTGGTCACAGATCTCACCATCTTCAAAGAAACATAAAGTGTCACATCTTGCCAAAGACTAATATAACAATCATCTAAATAAAGTTGTTGTCCTTCCTCCTTCAAGACAGCAACAACTTAAGGAAATAGCAAACACTAATTTGAACAGCTACTACATACAATTTAAATTGATGACCCAACAGCATTTGGGTCATCTTTCTGGTCTCTTGCTTTCCCAACAGTCAGGAAAGGCTTATTTAGCCAAAACAAAAAACCCATACATCCATTTTGTCCTCAGCTCTTAAAAAATGGATTAAAATCTGAAGTTTTCCTATGATTCTGCAGCATAAAGTCTTCTCTAAAGATACGCTGAAAAACTTGCACAACTATTTATTTCTCAGAGGACTAGAGCAAGTCTGCACCAAGGCCTGTGTCTTAAGACAACTGAATTCCAAGTAAAGAAAAAAAATTTAAAAAAAAAAAATCACTTTTCCACTCACTTTCCCAAGCACAAAAAGCTTGGGAACTGTAAATTTTACCCAATGCATCCTAAAAAACTCTCATTGGCCAAATAAGAATGAAAACCGGGGAGGAAGCTTTATTTATTTGTCAGACAAAAAGGATCAGTCGTGCAGTAATTAACTAACCAGACTCATCTGTGGGAGAAGGGGAAATGAGATAGATTCAAGAGGCAGTTCTGAGTTTCTCTTTGGAAGCCTTAGAAATTCAGTAAGGCAGCAAGACAGAGTGGCTATATTCTGACTACTGGAAAGAATTTTTCCATAAGCATTTAAGTAATATTTTAGATGTTTAATAGTTATTGATGAACCAGACTAGATAGCTATGTATTTACCATAGCAAAAATCAAATTTCAAATAAGAACTAAGCACTAAAAAGAAAATCAATTGTTTTACCTTTCATGTCATTTCAGATCAAACTCAAGTGCCATTTGTGGTCAATGGGAATCTTTCAGCAAGCTGGGATTTCAGTGGGCTTCGAATCACAACATCCAAAAGCATTACTGCAGCGCTAGAATGATTTAAATTACCAAGCATCTTCTGAAAGATCTCGGAGTAAAACCTCCTTCTTTAAAAACTAGAAAGTAATGTACCAAGATACTGTGAAATAAATGACTTATTTGTAGTGTTTTAAAATGCACTGATAAGGTCTTCATAAGTTTTGCTAAAGAAAACTGCACCTGGTAATTGTAACATCTGACTGATTTTCAGGGTGGCATCTTTGTGGTATTCACTCCTTCAGCAACAATACAGGAAACTGTGGCGAAGCCCTCACCTTGGTGTTTTATAGATACACCCAAACTAGCTTGGGGACAGAAACTGCATTATTGTTTTAGCCAAGGCACTCCAGCAGGTCTAACAATCCACGTGGAAAAGGGAGTGCCTTGAAAGAGCATAATGAAAGAGGGTCAAGCTAACTCAAATTACCTTCCATTTGCCACAGGCTAAGAGCATACACAGGAACAATTACTGTGAATCAGATACCACAGATCAGCTGACATATGGTAACCTGTCATCCTACAATAACCTGTCCAAATACAAAGATAGCTTGAAATCTAGACCGGCTATAGAGCTATAACTCACCCCCTATTCAGAAAGCAAGAGACTAAACCCTCAAAACTTTGCTTCTAGATGTACAAGCTGCAAACAAGCAACAAAAGAGAAGCCACAAATCAGAGCCCTTAAGGCAAACAGGCTGTTTCCAAACACTACAAACTGGGATTACCAAAAGGAAATAGTTACTGTAACACGACCTATTCATGCTAACCAGTCCTTCGGTATAAAAGCATGCACACAGCATGATGACCATGAGACTGCAAATTCAGCTCTTCTGCTGGTCTGGACAGTGGTTATTTAAAACAAGTGTAATGATTCCAAGTACAGTTGTTAATTTCGCCTTGTAAAGGCAATTCACAGTAGGACAAAACCCAAGTTCTGCTTCCCAACCTCATTCCCAGGAATGCTTGTTTCTCTAGGCTGTGTTTGGGAGCTAGGAACCAAAGACTTCTCTGGAACAGAGGGAGGACTATCCTCTCAGTGGGCTACAGCTAGAATAACCCTTATAGAATCATAGAACGGTTGGAATTGGAAGGGACCTTAAAGATCATCCAGTTCCAACCCCCCTGCCATGGGCAGGGACACCTCCCACTAGACCAGGTTGCTCAAAGCCCCATCCAGCCTGGCCTTGAACACCTCCAGGGATGGGGCAGCCACAGCTTCTCTGGGCAACCTGTTCCAGTGCCTCACCACCCTCACAGGAAAGAACTTCTTCCTGAGATCTCATCTAAGTCTCCCCTCTTTCAATTTAAAGCCATTACCCCTTGTCCTATCGCTCCACTCCTACTAATCACCCCCAGTATTTTCCCAGCCCGAGAGCAATGTCTAATAAGAGGTTTAGTTCATTTTTTAAATCGGTTTTCACTACTAATTGCAGAAACCATCATCAAACAAATAAGCCTAATCCAAACACCTACCAAGCTTCCAGAAAAACTCAGGAAAAACTTCACATACTCTACCAACACTAGACAGGCACTCACACAGCAGAGCACTAGAGCTAAATCAGTTTTTTGGAACACAGAACCAGTTGCGCAAGAAGATAAATACTACTATTATTTTTATATCGGCATACCAGTAATATCTGGTATGCATTGGAATGATATTTCTATACACTTTCACTGAATAAACTAAGCGGAATCAAGAAAATATAGGTGCTTATCAGAAACAAACCGAGGAGTGCCGGCAACAACATTTCTAGGCAGAAAACAACTACGCAGCAGTTGGAGCTCCTAGAACAAAGCAGCGCCTGAACTCCCCTCACATTTAAGACATCAGGAGGGACCTGACAAACCTGGCAATGGAGTGGAAACTGTAGGTTTCCATTACAACAAACAGAAGGTTTCATTGTACGTATCACAGAACAGCGCCTCAGCAGCGTTCCGATAGCTCCTCTCAAACAGACAGGACCATCGCCGGCCACCATGGCTAAAATGACCCAAGGGACAGCGGTGAGGACAAGGAGCAGTCCCCCTGCCTTCCTCCCACTCCCAACTGCCCACCCCACCACCGCTTCTCTCACACACTCACCAAAGTCTGCAGTTTGCTAGTTCAAAGAGCTAAACCAGCAGATAACCAGAGTGGTTTGGAGGCTCAGTTTCCGTGGTGATCTGGTTCGGGGGAGCTCCAAGTGCTGAGGCAATGCAGGGGATAAGAACACAGGGCTGGGAGCAGGGATAACGAGGTGATCCCTTCCTCTAGCAACCAGGCTCTAAAATTAGTTAGCTTGTCAAAATGCAACTAAAGGAAGCATCTCAGAGGACGTATAAAAAATAGCTCCTAAAAGCCTGCTGAAAAAAAACTGTATGTTTTACAAGTGCTCATCTGTTGCTTGTCTGTGGCCTCCCAGCTCCTAATAGCGATGAACATTTTAAGAACAGGCAGCAGTATAACCAGCAAAAGTTCGTTACAGAGAAGAACCACAATAACCACTATGCAAGTTATCTTTTAAGAAGTATTCCAGATTCAGAGATTTTAATCACCTCAAAAAAGTTCACTGACTTTTCTAATAGGAAGTACAATTTAAACGATAGGAGAATCCTCTAGAGTGTCTTCTTTACTTTAGAATCTACATCTAGACCTCACTCTCCTTTTTAATAAGAATTTGTCTTTCTTTAAAGTAGCAATATATTATAAAGGCAGAATTTTGACAGATGCTCTGTAACTTCACGATATGTTTTAGTTTGCTTCCACCCCCTGCTCATTTCATCAAGAATTGAAGGACTTGGACTAAAATCCTAGGCTACAGATACTACAGTTTAGTACCACAAACAATAAACACAAATCACCAAGTATGCTCCCCCTCCTATTCGAGCGCTGAGCGGAGAAACATCACCTAAGCAAGAAACAAACAGAAGTACTTAACAACCAGAAAACATGAGAGGATTAGGTAACAACACAGTCAACCAAACAAACCTTTCATTTTCTCAATTCCTGTTAGCTCAGTCACATTTTCCTCTCTTCTTTGCTTTTATTGTCCACACACTGCAGAGTTCTGATTTACTTTTCCTACACTACCTATTTTAAAACATATAAGGCTCAATATATTTAACCAGCACAATTTAAAGATCTCAGAGCAGCACACTACCTCCCCTTCCTAGCAAACCAAACAGTTCATGGCCACAACCTGGAAGAGGCAATTTAAGCAGTGCCACAGGTGACCCACGTTATCCCACCAGGTGTGGGGTAACGTGGCCTCACTCCCTTTACAGGAGTCACCCAAAGAAGGGTGACCCAAAGGAGGGTGACCCAAAGGAGGGTGACCCAAAGGAGTTGTCCTCGCAGCTGCTGGGCTGACAAAGCAGTCACACTGCTCCAACTCGATGCGTATACGTTAAATCTTCCATATCCAGTGCCCACAATGTCTATTTTGCTTAATGTCCTGCACACCTGCAGTATAAGCCTGACACAAGTTGGACAGCTTTGGTCTTCTCCATCACTGTGATTCTCCCAGGAAGCACCAGAGCAGGAGGGGGGCACAGAGGATAACCTTCCCCCAAAGCAGAAACACATCAAATAGACTGATGTAGGAGACTTCATCACCTCTTTACTTGAACCACTGGCCTCAAAGGTTTTGTAATACATCAACCAAATTAAAAAACATTTGGTATTTCTGGGAAACTGTAACAGATATCAATAGATTATGAGTGACCAAAATATAGCAAAATTATGGGCAATTAACGTTACTGTTTACACCAAGAACAAATACACTTGATTTTGATCTCTCCAAATCAGAGGGAAAGCTTTAGCGTAAATTTAGGTGCTTGTCCTACATGAAGGACAACAGAGGAACCTGGACACTCCTTTGTACTTGTGATGCAGAATCAGGCTTTGGAAAACAGAAGTTGTACTTGAAGTACCAAGTTTATAGATTCCAGCCCTTTATCTGTAAGGTAGACTTTGGAAACTTTTCACTGCAGAAACAAGGATTACCTATCCATATGTAAATATATCTTTTCCCAGCCTAGGATTCTCTTTTAAGGAACACGGAAAAGCCTGAATTAGATTTCTATCCACCTGGAGCGACTGATGCCTGACTTCTTGACTTCTTGCCATAAGGGATGATCCTACAAAAACTGAAACCCATTTCGTTATTTTGATGCAAGTCTGGGCATTTGCTTCAGAATAAGAGTCATTTAAGTCATTTACTGTTATAGCCCAGCACACAGCAATAAGCCTTTTGGTGCATATATTAAATAAAAACAAAAGACAACAAAAAACTCCACACACATGCTTACACACATGCACTTGAAATAGGGCCAAATAAGGACTCCTTAACTTTCCTGAGATATTTATCTCAGCATTACAAAATTCAGTCTTTGTGAGCAAGAAATCTACTGGAGCTTAGTTTCTACATGTTTGTGTCCTACCCAGCCTACCTTACTCTTTTTCCCAGTACTTCGAACCCTCATGTCCCCTATACAGACAAATGACTAATTCAATTACCTTGTGTGCTGACAGGCCAGCTGGTTGCTGCTTCTTGGCACGGGGAGAGAGAGGGTAAGTTATAAATGTCTTTCCCTCATTGTCTTCTTCCTCTGCCCAACCAATTAATTCCCACAAACTGAAGAACTTCACAGCCCTTTGTCAAATCTGGTTGAAATGAGCTAACAAGTTCAAAAGTTGCAGAGTGACAGACAGACTATATGGGTGTATAAGTCTTGTTTTCTTTGGAAAGTAGATTGGGGGGAGGAGGGGTAGCAAACTTGCAAGGTAGGTTTACACGCTGTATACGTTAAATATGCCCCAACTCCAAAAGTATTGACCTAGCTTAACCCAATCTAAACCAGAGCTGCCACGGTTCTACCACACCCACAGCCATTCAGTGTTATCCCTTCCCTTGTACCGGCACTTGTGCCAAAAATCAACCTGGGGAGAAAAAAAAAAAAAAAAAAAAAAAAAAAGCAGTTAGCGTTTGGCGCAGGCAGCTCCGGAGCCAGCTCACTGCCTTGTCACATGGACACCGCTACCACGTAAAAGGGACGCGCAGGATTGTGGCAGCCGCAGCTGCCATGGTGCTACACGTTCGGTACTTAACAGGATACAGGATCCAATCCTGGAAGCACTAAATACTGGACGTAAAGCTCAGAACCTCGTTAGTACCGTATCCAGAAATGTGCTGACGTAATAAAGAAGCACATGTGCACTAATGTCGTCATTCTTTTGAGAAGAACAGAAACAAGAAAAAAAAAAATCATATGTGATAGCTCTGAGTTTGACAGTTTTAGCTGCATTCTGGACAAGATTTTATTTTGTATTTTTTTTAAAAGTAAGCGTCTAATCTTGTCTTCTTCCTAAAACTGTAGCCAAACGTGTACCCTCAAGGAAAAAAATATAGCACTATAAGCAAATACAGGAATATTTAAACACAGACATCACCCAGGGCAGATTTCCTTTTGGGTAGACCATTGTCCTAAAGAAAATGAAAGGACCTGTCTATTCTGTATCCTTCATGCAGAATTCCAAAACCACAGAATAAACCACTGGCAACCCCACTGGTGACTGCAGAGAGATCAGGAGAGAGAAGGTAAAACAGAAGCAGCACAGTGTAGCCAGCGTGGCTAATTTTGATGGAGGGAGGTGTGAACAGCAGAACATAAGGCAAAACATCTTGGGAAGTATATCCTGACGACATCTTATCTTGGCTGTACAACACAGTGAGTTTGGGGGAGAAAAATTTTTTATCCACCATCATTTATGACCCCCCTTCCCCACTAATCAGCGTACAGGTACGCAATCACTGTTTATCAATGTATGAAATAGATAGCATGATTATGCATTCATTAGATCTATTCATACTACATATAGAAAACACGTTAAAATGAGAACCGCTTCAGAGTATAAAACACAGCTTTGTATGATTTTTAAACCCTTACAAGGAACCTTTGATGGAGAATTTTTAGAAAAACCATTTTTTTCCAAGTGATCTATTTATTAATAGCAGGAGTCATAACTTGATTTTTACCCAGTGGTGAAAATGTAACAGCTGTTACACAGTTGCTAAAACACTGTCTACTTATGCAGCATTAAATAGTAAATAAGGCTCAAGACCTAGTATACGTTTCACTAACAATCTACTATAATGATACGAAACAAGAAGTTCCAAAGATTAACTATGTGCTACATTATGAACTCTGTTCCATGATATTTGCACTTATAAGTACCGTGCTGTAATATGAAGGAGGAAACACTAATAATAACAACAACAAATAATTTTCATTTAATCACAGCTGCACTAACATTATGAATCTGAGTTTAATAGAAACCCTTTTCTAATAGCTTACACTGCTTCTCTTGTACAGCCTTTTTTAAGATGACCTACATTGCTTGGGAATAAAGGTGAAAAAAGTCACCACTGACTTGTGCGGTGTAATCTCACCTTAGTATATTGGCTTATAATTTAGGAGCATTATTCCTCACCCTTTACAGTAACAGCCTTGCACAAAGCGATCAAAGTCACAGGTAAAACTGGCATTAGCTTCCAGAGACAGTGGATCAGACCTTGCAAGTTCTGAGACAGGAAAAGGAACTGCACTGGAGACACCCCAAATGTAGATACAGCACTCATAACAAAAGACTGTAACACTGTTGATACATTTTTTGGCAAGCCAGACCTAGAGCAACTGACCTTCAAAAACGCAAGGAAAAAGCTAGAAGTGATCCATATGGAACAGTAATTTCAGCAAACTGATTTTCTTACAATTTTATCCCCACTGAGTGGTAAACAGCAATGAACAATGTAAAAAAAAAAAAATTAAAACAGATGAATGTAGAATTCCACAGAACGTCAAAGTAACAGAGAAATAGAAATAAATTGCAGCCTCATATTTTAACAGAAAAAGTTTCTGCCTGTATCTTTAGCAAATTAATAACATATGAACCGCTTGAGACAGGCGGTGCAATGTAAAACTGAATAATCACAGCACATAATCCATAAGCACACCTTTCCGGATGCCTTTTAGAAGTTATATTTTCATCTGTTTAAAAGAAAAAGTATACTGAGCTTGAAAAAAATCCTATATTCTGG
>KZ506731.1:0-13183 GCA_002844005.1 Limosa lapponica baueri | reverse complement strand
AATCTTCACCAGAGCAGCCTGAAGGTGGCTGGGTGGAGCGGCTGTTTTTAGGTCTAAAACTTAATGAAACACTGCCACACAGGTGTTTCGGGAGTCCTGCTGCCTTCCTGAATACTTCATAAAATTCCTAAGTGATCCTCGGACTTGTTTTGGTTCAATTCTCATGGGAAAAGCTTATCCTTTCAGTTTCTTGTAACTCATTAAACGCTGGCAGCCGGCACAACGTTGTACAAGAAAAGAGAGCAGGAAAATTCAGAAGAAGCATAATGGAGGATGTCCCCCCACTACGGTAACCAGAAAGCAGCTCTAAGTGGCAAAATCACGGGACTTGCATCAGCCTGATATTTTCTAGATATAAAAAATGAAGCTAATTTACACTGATGACTAAATTGTGTCGAGTCTAATGTAAAGTTTCCATTTGCCATCAAATTCAGCGTCTTGGATTGGTACGTGTGATATCCCCTGGAGACGGGGGACCCATCTAACTCTCAGCAAGGTCAACCTTATTTTTCTTTGTGTCCCCGTCTGTCATTTCAGGGTCGCTCTTACGGCGGTGCCGGTGAGGTGGTGTTGGCACAGCGACGCTGCCACCCTCCGCCGCGCTGCGGGGTGAAGGCAGGCCTGATGCACATCCATAGCGTTGACTTTACGTCTGGTTTGTCACACGCAAGTAACCCTGCCCCTGCCCATCCTCGCATCAAAATGATCCCTCGGAGTGACGTTTCTGGACTCCTTATTTAATTTTATCATCCATGGAAGGAGTAAACACTGGAACCAGGGAGGCAGATGCATGGCTGATACAAACACAAATCCTTCTAATGAGCTCAGTGGAGCCAAACTAGTTACATTGGCAGAAAAAATGTCCCTTTCTTCCCAGGTCAGAAAATGGGACCTGGGAATCAGTCTGGCTCACCCTCATCCAGCCCGAGTGCTGCAGTTTGCTCCCAGAAACACAATTTCTGTATTTTTTCGGAAAGGGACAGTGAAGGTGCTTGGCCCAAGGGAAGAGCTCGGGAGCTTGAGCACCATAGAGAGGAATGATTACCTCTAGGTGGACCTGCTTTGGCAAGGGGGTTGGACTAGATGGTCTCCAGAGGTCTCTTCCAACCCCGTATCATTCTGTGATTCTGTGAATGATGTTCGTTAGCCACCTTCCTGCCTGCTGGGTTTCTTCCTGTGCATCGAAGTGGCCCAGTGTGGCTGAGTGTGAGGCACTGACCCCTTCTCCTTGTGTACAACACGAGGTTGGTGACACCAGGAGGTGATGTGCCCCAAAGCAAAGCGCTGCAATGCTGGCGTGCGCGGACATGGCATGGTGTTGGCCAGCAAGAGCCTAATTCCTTACACATCATCTGCCCTCTTCTTAGCAGACAATTTGCTTTTTTATTCTAGGGGGTAGTAAAGAAATAATTTTATATTTTTATATAATCTGCAACCACGTAGCTTGAGGGACTTCCTGAGAATCCAAAAATCCAATTGTAAAAACAAGCAAAAAGACAACTCCAGAACTCAGGGCTGTTCTTTGAACTTTCACCTCATTTTTTAAACAGTCATCAGCTGTGATTGGATGCAGTTTGAGATCATTGCCGTAATTAATTTTAATTAAAGTTAATTTAATTTAAACCTTTAAAAGTTTTTTTCATGTTGTTACGCAGCGCCAATATTCATGTGTGACAGAACACCGCTCACGTGCGCTTCTGCAGCTCGATGTTGAGTCATGCAGCGCCCGCAAGCTTAGCCATGCTTTGAAAATTCGAAATACGCTCTTGCAAGTGGGTTGCAGCGAATGCCAATACAATGATTACATAAGGCAGAGGGATCTGCCGCTTTGCACAGCTGCAGTTTTGTGAAATTAACCCCATCACACGTGTCCTCGCACGGGCCAATAGGTTTTTACGGCATACTGTGGATTGATTTTTCTGCGCCCTTACCAATCTCTTCCACGATGATCTCAGTTCCAGGTGGTGAGGCAGGGTGGACAGGGCTTTGATCCACGCTTCCAAAATCTCTGTAATGCTGGCCATTTGACTGGCAAATCTATCTCCTGCTTCCCCAAATTGGAGCCATCCTTAAGCAGCCGCTGGCTCCCAGCAGCTTCCAGCCCTGACTGCTGTGGCGTTGGCTTTTGGGAAGCTGTGAAAAACAATGAATCCAGCTCCAACTGACTTGAGAGTCAGAAACATTTGGTGCGGTAATAAAAATGTTTCTGGCAGAACAGTAGTAGCCAGCTTAATAGCTAATTGGGTTTATTCTCACCAAGCGGTATCTGTACATACACATTTTCTCTTTGGAAACTGGCTGCGGCGTCGAAGCAAGTGATATTATTCCCTTCCCACCTCCTATAAAGCTGACGCAGAAATCAGAAAGCAAGCAAGCGTATGAAGGTGTGTGATTACCTTATGAAAATGCCATTCGGATTTAGTAGAAAATGAAACAGAAGTATTTCCTTTATATATTTGATGCAAGTGTATAGACAAAGTAAATTATTTGCTGTACCAATCTTCATATAAGCAGGTCACCGTGTCTAAGCACCTTAGTTGCAAATAATATTAATTGAAAAATGTATGGCTTCTCTTCCTGAAATTTACTGCCACCTGGAATTAGTATTCCTCATGGCGACCGCTTGTCAAGCACATGGCCAATAAATAACGTGGGTGGTGTAAACACAGCTATGTGCTCGGGGAGTTAAAAAAGGCTTGGCAATGCCTTTTGGAGGGTCTTTCTGTTTCTCAGCTGAAGAGTTTTTCCTGCCCACAAAACTCTTAAGTTATCTGTCCGAGCCTGTGTTGGCTCAGCCAACAGTTCACCTCTGTTCTGCAGATTTTAGCCACATGAATCATTTCCAGTTCCGCTTTCCTATTGCCGTGGATTTTCAAAAGGGAGCAGGCGCCATCAAGAATATCCAGTGTTACTATTGTTATTGCTAAACCAAATGAGAATAAAGTTGAAAAAGCTCTTGAATGGCCTCCTGGAAGCCAGTGTTTAACTCCTGGTGTTGGGATGAGAAGTGCAGATTTTTCTACACCCTGGAGATCATCCAATACTAGTCTGCATCAGAATTGCTGAACAGACTGGACTTTGAGATCGAGCCAGAAGATTAATTCCTACTTTCCTGCCACAGCCTCCTTCCTCCTGGAACTGGAAAATGAGCCAAAAACTCCTAAGCAGTGTGTCTGACCTTTCCTGTTGGCTTCCAGGGCCCTGGGTGCACCCGTTGCCTTGCTTCCAGGACCCCCACGCACCCCATTCCCATCCTTGGCTGCTCCTCATTTGCTGGCTGCATGTCCCCATCTGGTCCTGGACTCACGGTGTGGGGGACCTTTCCCATCACCAAACTGATTACTGGCATGGCCACTCACCTTCATCTCATGAGAAATAAATCATAGTTTCCCTTTGTTAAAAAGCAAGAGTTTAATTCAATGAACAGGGTGACCTTTACTCAAATGCTACCAAATTCTACATAGGGAAAAAAGTAAACCAGGTTCAAGACAAAAGGAGGTGGTGCTCCATGAAAGAAGTGATGGACCTTTGGAAGTCTTTCCTAAAAGGTTGGTGTTTGGATGCAAGATGTTTTTATGAGTTCAAAAGGAAGATGGAAAAGTGCTTGGAGGAGAGACCCTTTGGTTACCAAAAGACAAAGTGCACCAGGCTCCGGAAGCCCCTGAGCTGAACAGAAGCAGAGGTTGGGAGAATTGACTTTAGTTCCTGACTAAAACCAGACTTAGATGGGGATTAGGAAATTTTCTAAGCTTATGTGCACAGACACATGTGACCCTACACAGAACTGCTTCCTGTCCTTTCCACGTTCAGCCCATCCATCATTTTAGCTGCTTTTCAAGGGTTTGTAAGTTCCCACTCACATCTGGAAACATCTCTGGGGAGCTTCCATCCACCGCTGACACTTGGATGCCATGGTGATATGTGTCCAAGAGGCACTGTGCTGCAGAGGGACCCCCCAGCCCTGCTTGAGCTGCGTCAGGTGCCAAAACCACCCAGCTGAAGAGCTAGACGTGCCATTCGAGCATCGCAAGGGCCATTCCCAGCAGGGCATCAGGGCATATTAGCCTGTGTAGAGGTCTACACCACCAGTGCCAAACGATGTCATTATGGTTTTAAACTGAAAGAAGGGAGATGTAGATCAGATACCAGAAAGAAATTCTTTCCTGTGAGGGTGGTGAGGCACTGGAACAGGTTGCCCGGAGAAGTTGTGGCTGCCCCATCCCTGGAGGTGTTCCAGGCCAGGCTGGATGGGGCTTTGAGCAACCTGGTCTAGTGGGAGGTGTCCCGGCCCATGGCAGGGGGTTGGAACTTGGTGATAAAAGTCCCTTCCAACCCAAACCATTCTGTGACTCTGTGATTCTATGAGGACGACTGCCTCAGATACCCAGCAGATCCATGATCAACAAGTTTAATGTTGGCAAGCCATCTGTTGGGGCTTTGATAGTGAAGTGGATTAAAACCTTGATAATCCATGAGTGATGGGCATTGTGAATGTGCCTAAAAGGACTGGCTTTGAGAGCAAAGGCTTCCTGTACTCAACCAGGACCAGCAGTGGCATAAGGTTTGCTGGCCACAATGAGTACTTGAATATATCAACCAAACAAAATGCTGCATGATCATTATACTGCCCTTAATCAACTGGAAGGCACCTTGCTGAATGCCAGCGAGAAATGCACCAGCTGGTGTTGAATAGCCTTTCTTCTCTCCAAATAGGACCGTAATCAACAGGACATCTGAGTCCAGGCTTATTTTCCAAGGCCTCATCCATCTCCTGCTCTCACTCATGAGATTATACCCACTGTCGGTGCACTGAAGAGAACAAGTTTTATTCCCACAGCTGTGAGTTTCAACACGGTGGATCCTTCAGCCCAGCACATCCTACCCAGACAATGAAAAGGTGAAAGAGTATTTTTTCATCTACAGAATAACAAAGACCATTTCAGTCGCCCGTCTCTCCCCTGCCTTTTATACTCTGAGTGATGGCAAGGTCACCGGGTGGTAATTTTATCTACTTGGTACGCCTTAATTTTATTTCTACATATCAGCCTCTCAGAAAGAGCTCGCAGGAGCCATGCCAGCCCCCAGACGCACGGTGATAAGGATTTCAGAGTTCATTAGCTGAAAAAGAAAGTTCTGCAAAAATGTGGTTTTGGCTGTAAGAGACAGCACAGCAACCAGACACAAGGTCCTTGACCATTATCTGTCTAAGATTTCCAGCCAGGGAGCCTGGTTGAAGTCCTTGGCTGGAACAGGCAGTGAATTTTCCAGCTTGGTGCTGGAATATCATCCACGGGAGAATGACTTTTCTAAGCTTGCTTGAAAAGTTCATCAAGAATTGGTTTGCAGGTACCAAACCAGCCGTTGCTATTTGCCTCGTACAAGGACCACATACCTCACGTTTCTCTTGTGTGAACTGATTATCAAGCAACTTCATTCAGGAACAGAGGGATTATCAGGCAACTTCATCCAGGGCAAGAGGTAACGGGCACAAACTTGAACATAGGAAGTTCCATCTAAACATGAGGAGGAACTTCTTTACCTTGAAGGTGGCAGAGTACCGGAAGAGGCTACCCAGAGAGGTGGTGGAGTCTCCGTCTCTAGAGACATTCAAAACCGGCCTGGACATGTTCCTGTGCAACCTGCTCTGGCAGGGGGGTTGGACTAGGTGATCTCCAGAGGTCTCTTCCAACCCCATATCATTCTGTGATTCTGTGAGGGAGATTCAGACAAAGGGTGACTTAGCTGCAGACCCAGGCTGCAAAACCATGATTATTGATGCACACGGAGCCTCAAACTGTATAGGCACTAGAGAGAGAGGACCAAGAACTCAACACTGTTCTCCTTATGGGCTCTTATCATATCATGAAGTCACTGGAACTGATAACTTGGGCTGCCTGGGTCAATGCTTCGATACCAGCATAACTATATGGCAGTCTCTTGACATGGAAGCATTGCACAAAGAACCTCATGTGTAATATACATAAGAAATATTTATAAGAAATATGCACTCCTGCTTGTCCCGTTCATAATCCCACTTCTTGTCTTGTTTTCTTTTCTTTCCCCTTTATATATTTTTGTCCAAGCTATGCCCTTACTGCCATCAGAGTCCTCAAAGTTTCTTCATTCCTCTTGCTGTTGGGCTGAACCGTTACGATGGCACCACCTCAGGCTCACCGGCGCCTGTCAGGCGGGTCCGAAAACATCCGACAGCAGAGCCCACAGCTCTTCTGCCCCGTTCCCAATTCAGCCACAGACATGATGGCGGGATGAAAGTAAATCTCTTCAGGGATTATTCCGGAGCTGCTGAACCCCCAGCCCACCGCTGTGTGTGGATGAAATGCTCTCGGTCCCTCCCTGTATCACCCCACCTATCTGTTAGAGGAGCTGATTATAATTACCGGCTGCCTCGGATGGTGTTTTGAAGCTAAGCACTCGCAAATGCTTGAAGATATTTGGATTAAAGATAGGCTAAATAAAAGCTGATATGACAAGTAAAGCTTATAATGTGCTGTAAGACGAAGGGCTAGCTTTCAGGTTTTTCACTGGGCTTTAAATCATACCTCTTCTTTTGAATAATAATGTAAAACCATAAAACCTTTGTTACTGACAGGCACCATAATAAGCGTTTTGTATTGAAATCAAAATAGTTTCTTTTAAAAATACTCAAGCTCTCTTTAGACTGCCAAGTTCTTAGTCAGATATTTAACCCCAGCTCAGAACTTGAACTATTGCCATTTGCCTTAAAAATTTTAAGCGTCAGTATAAAAGTAAACCACAAATAAATTCATTTTGAGTACTGCGGAGTACACGGACACGAGTTGAAAGGCAATTGTTAAACAAGCAAGTACTCTCCTAATCATAACAAAAAGAGAGCGCCATAACACAAGGTGAAAATAACCAGAAAGCAAACAGAACACACCATTGATTGAGTCCTTCATTATCTAGGATAGCTTTTAATGGAGGAACCTGCCTGTGTGCCATTGCTCTTATCTCTGCAAAGGCAGTATGCACACACTGTAAAAATCAGTCTCTTCATTTTCTGCTTGAAAAGATCATTGTGAAAAAAAAAAAAGTGTCAGGGAGTGGAGGTCATGCTGATTTATTGGCAATTAAACCTGCAGGATTTCTGCACTCCTTTCAAAACAAAGTATCTCTGGGTAATTCAGCCTGGCTGATTACATAGTGGGCTATCTACTAAAAGGCATGAATCTTTTTGTTTGTGCACAACAGAAAACAATTGACTTGGTATTATTTAGGAAATTGCTACTATTTTCTGTGAGGTATTTGTATTACCCGTGAAGAGAGGGAGGTAGGGTATTTCTTAAGAATGCAAGGTTCTTCCCAATAGTAAAAATGCTGGTTTTGTTCCTCATACATTGTTGAGGATAGCAAGTCTACAGATAAACTTCCTCCTCCATGAGAGTGAAGAGATGATGATGCTAAATATATAATCCCAATGCTAAGGAAGACACATTTGCTTTACTCCATGGTTGATTTATCCATACTTGAGTAGGTACCTCTACATGAGCTTTCAAACCAGGCTGCACCAGCCTGGTCTCTCGGTGACGATTTTCTAGCTGTACCATTTAGAAGCCTGAAAAACAATGTCCCCCTTAAGTGGCAGAGCTAAACTAGCAAAATGTTCACTATTCTGTTTTGGTAGACCCGTCTCACACAGGTTTGGACTTATATCATTTACTGAGCTAGCACAAGCTATAGCAAACATCCAGATGCAAGTATGATTGATATTCCCACCCAAAATGTTTTCCAGCTTAGCAGTGATGTCAAACTCTTTCTAACACAGGTAACTTCTTAGCTTGGTAATCATAGAATGGTTCAGGTTGGAAGGGACCTTAAAGACCATTGAGTTCCACACTTCCTGCCACGGGCAGGGACACCTCCCACTAGACCAGGTTGCTCAAAGCCCCATCCAGCCTGGCCTTGAACAGCTCCAGGGATGGGGCAGCCACAGCTTCTCTGGGCTGTTCCAGTGTCTCACCACCCTCACAGGAAAGAATTTCTTCCTAGTATCTAATCTGCGTGGTTTTGGATATCCAGTATTGTAGAGTCGTGATTGCTGATTCAACATGTGTATTTTGGTTCTTGGACATGAGACATGCAGAGGAGGAGTACTACAACCAGCACTGAACATCTTCGCCATCAGAGTGGTGGCCTTGGTGGTATTGTTGGGGAAGCACCCAATTATTCATTTTGCCAGATAGTATTGCCCCCCTAAGACTTCCTTTGTAGTTACCTGCTTGTCTGAGCTCTGGGTCTCCACTGCAGAGATACTCAGTGGAGAACTGTGGGTCTCCGGAGATGTTAACAGACCCTCAATCTTAGGAAGAACTGTTAAGGGTGGAAAAAAAAACAGAGAGCATGTTCAGTCCCTAAAATGAGGGACTTTGGACCTGTCTTTGTATAGCTACAACCAGATCTGAACAAGAACTTCAGCGCTGAGTCCCATGTAGGACATCGCAAGAGACGAGAGACAGAGCAAGTGTGGCAGGAGGCAGGATGGGGGGAGTAGAAATGCTACAAGTCACCCACTGCGCCGTATCCCTCGTGGCTTTGCCTGGGGCGAGGGCAGAGATCGAATGCCAGACTAGACTGATGGCAGGAGAGAGGAAAACGGGAGACATTCCCAGACAGAAACCGCAAGCAGAACGTTACAGTGTGGGAGCCAAATAGGCAGACAGACGACCTGGAGAAAGAGGAAGTCCCTTTGAAGTTATTCCTTCAAACAACCTGCCAATGCAAATCGGAGGTCCCGCTTGCAACAAGAAGTCCTAGGAGAAGCAGGTGTCCAACCCGTGCTGGACCAGCATTTCTCTCACAGCATCCCTGGGCAGAAACAAAGGTTAACCATATCCTGAAAACAGCACCCTGGTTTGCCCCTCTGAAGGACACAGTGCCATTCCTGGGTGGCTTAACCTGACAAACTCTTCTTATGCCGGCTTTCCGCAGGGTGATACATCGGTTGTAGGTCACCGGGATCAAAGTGCCTGTGGTTTCATGACACTGAGGCACTACGAAGCCCGTCTGATGGTACACATGTGTGGCAGAAATCCCAGCACAGCAGCTGGGGCTTGGTGACTCTCGTATCACACGTCCATGCCACCGGATCTCCAGCACTTGCCCCTCTGCTTTTTAGCAGTTCTCTTCTTGCCCTTCCCTACTCTCCATGCTCTTAGGTCACACCTGGACCACTGGTCATGTGTTCTCCTTCAGATGGCAGGACGGGTGGCTGGCTCGGGTGAGGAGGTGCTTTCATGGCGCTGGGTGGCACGGATCAGGTTCAGCTGCTATGTCCCATGGAGAGTCCCTGCTGTGCCCTCTCCTCTCTGGAGAGGCAGGTTTCAACTGCTGGGAGGCAGGTTTCATCTTCCCAGTGGGGTTGTTCTCCACATAGCAGGTCTGGATGACTGTTCTCGCTGCCTGGGGAAAGCCTTATCCCAGGATGCACGTGTAAATGCCATCTACAAGTAGCACCTCAGATCAAAATAAGAGAGGTCTGAGGATGTTGACCCTGACATGGGAGAGGTTGAAGGGCCTATTTTCTGCCCAGAGCAGAGAAAAAAACCACCCAAACTGCTTCTTTTTTACTTTTCTTTTTGCTTGCATTTCACCACCTGTGGTGAGAGCAAGACAAGAAGAGCCATGACTGTGCCCTGAAAGGGGGAGGACAACCAACCTCTGGCGGAAACCATGCAGGAGCTGGGAAGGAGAGCTGCGGTGATGAGAGCAGCCTTGGCAAAGCTATCACGGCGTGTCCTTGAGTGGGCAGTACCTTCAAGGACAGCCCTGGAGCTGGGCCAGGAGGCACCAGCAGCCTCTGCTGAGTCTGTCTTGGCTCTGAGCAGGAGGTGACAAGGGTAGGGTGAAGGGCATCTCCTGCCAGGTCCTTAGCACCTGCCTCCGCCTCTGCAGCCCATCTTCCCCCCCACCTCCTACTTTGGGGACTGCAGGAGGTGACACATGGACATTCGGGGAAACCGTGTGGAGAACCTGTGGTGTAGCACCAAGACTAATGTCTGTCCCACCTATTTTAAAGGTCTGTGTTGGGAAATAGCACCATGTCCTTGTCACGTTTATTGGATGAGTTCTGCTTTGCTCGGTTGCGTTTTGCTGTAGGTTCCCTTCAGTAGCTCTGGTGCTTGTCCTACCTGCAGTAGAAAGCTGAGATAGAGCGAGAGGGAGCCCAAGGCCGTGTGTGGGCTTGGACTTTCAGGGATTTTGGACAAAGCAGCCTGGCAGGGCGTCCTCCACACTGTGGCTCTCCACCTTCTCAGGGCTGAGCAAACACGCGGCGGGACAACAGCGGTGACCTTGGCTCTGTCTGATGGTGTCGCTCCCAGCCCTCCACCACCTGCTCCCTCTTGCTCCCACAAATCGCGTGCAGGATTTAGCGGGCAAACTGGATCGTGGCGAGGACACAGGGATCAAACTCGGCATGGACACCGAACAGAGACAAACACAGGTTCCTTGATCATCCGGCAGCTGCCAGGGCACTAAGTGAAGGCCTCCTCATGCTGGCCGAGGATGCCAGAATGTCATGGTTTGGGCCGGGTTGGCCAATGACAGGACAACAGACACTCTCCCCCACCTCTCGCTCCAAGGAGAGGAAGAAGACCGACAAAGAAATTTACGAGTTTAGAAAAAAACTAAACTAATGAAATATTAATAGTAAAATCAAAAAGGAAATAATGAAATAGATACAATATATATAAATATGTACAAAACTGCATCAAGTTCCCAGGAAGATGTCACTGGCAGGCACTGGGAAAGTTCCCGACTGGACTCAATGACAAATGGGAACTGGATTCCAGAATTCAAAGGTGGGGATCGAAGGTAGCTGAACTGACAGGGTCCTCCTCAGATAACAGTCATTGAAGAAAAAGAGAGCCATAGAAGAAGAGTCCTGGAAGAGGAGCCCTTGAAGAGAAGGCAGGGACAGGCAGAGCAAGGAAACATCAGGAGAGGTGTGAGTGCCCCCCTGATAACCTGCAAAGTCCTGCGGTGGAGGTGTAGAGTTTGGTGGGGACAAGGAGAGCCTGGAGCCCTGGCGTGTCCCTGCTCCTGTGTGAGCTGCGGGCACAGATCCAGGCTGCTGCTGAAGACGGTGTGGAGATGAAGCATTGCCCCAGGGTGCCAAAGGTGCTCCAGCTGGAACGTGCTGGTTTTTGCAGGGCTGATCCTGGGGCTGGGGCTGGCGGGACAGTGAACATCCTTGAGGAGTGACCCACCACCGTTGCTGTAATGCTAGGGATGCTGAATCACGTGTCTGTGGCACCTGCCTGTCCTCTACCTGCTCCCCGACCTGGCAATGCCCACTCCAAATTGTCTGCCCTGGGTCAGCTCCGGCTCCTCCAACACTGCAGGGACAAGTTGCTGCAGAATTGTGACTATATGTGTTCCTCTAGAAGATGTGAATTCTGCCTATGGCCTGTTTTAGAGATGAGTACAATATGAGGTGGAAAGCTGAAGCCTTTCTAGGGGCTGCACTGGGCTTTCTTTGGCCTCCCTTGCCCGCCTCCCCAAATCCACTGCTGCAACCACTGGTCACTTAACAGGCAGCAGAAGAGTGGAGGTGACCCTGGTTGGTGTTGGAGGTAAGGGCCTGATACAGAAGACACTCCAGAAAGCTTCAAATCTTGCTTACTGCCTTTATTGATACAGATTTGCTGGATTTTTAACAACATAGAGTATTTAAAAGCCAAAAAAGACTTAACGTGGGCACAATGAGGAGCAGAGAGGGCTGAGGACCATAAAGGTGACAACCTTTTTCAGGAGGTGTAGAAACGTTTTATTTCATTTGCAGTGTTGCGCTACGCCCTGGTTGAAATAAAATGCCCGTTCAAAGGTCAAGTTGTTTTTGTTGTGTTTTTTTTTTTGTTTGTTTCCGTGAGGGGGTGGCGACTTCAGGCCACTTTCAGCTTTTTATCTTTTTAGGGTTTGCTTGGTTTGTAGTTTGTTGGCTTTTTTTTTTTTTCCTTCCACTGAAACAGAAAGGGCGAGAGGGCGTACGTTCCTGCTGAACTCAGCTTGTGTTTTGAATCGTAGAATCATAGAAGGGTTTGGGTTGGGAGGGACCTTAAAGATCATGGAGTTCCAACCCCCCTGCCGTGGGCAGGGACACCTCCCACTAGACCAGGTTGCTCAAAGCCCCAAGATAACAAAAGGGTAAGTGGAAAAAATACCCGCGAGCGGCTCCGCTTTAAAGGCCGGGGTTGTAAATGCAGTCAAGGGGTGAGCGTGGCTACCACCCTCGGTGGCCCCGCACCCAACTTTTCACATAATATATTGAAGCCGGATGGATCTGGGATTCAAACGTGTCTTCTCTTAGGTCAAAGCAGCTCACCCTGGTCCCAACAGGCAAACAGGGCTCAGCTCGGGCCCCGCTCCTCGCTCTGAAGGAGCCAGAGGTGTGGTAGCCATCGGGGCAAGCTGCAGCCCACGCTTTCTGGGAGGCAGAGGGCCGGGAATTTAGGCAAAGGAGCATCTTATGGGCAAAGCATTGCTGGTACCAGCAGCGCGAGGTCTGTTTTTAATGGTTTAGGAACGGGAAGGTGCTTTCAGCGTTAGATGGCTTTAGGAATACATAATTAATATAAGCGCACTTCTGTTGTCCGCCAAGAGGGTCGGAAGGGCCCGGATAACTTCTGAAGCTGGACAAAGAAAATTAAAAGTTTGAATGATTCATAATGTGCTCAGTCATTGGAAACTAGGTAGGAGCAAAATGAAAGTTGCCGAGAACGGTTTATTCTGGTTCAAAAACCTGTGCGGTCGGACTCCGTTTCTGACACCGGTCGCGCTTCACGGCGCAGCGGAAGGAGCCTGGATGTGCTTGGGTTCGATCCTCCGCCCTTGGGAGGATACTCTGCCCGCCATAACCCTGGGCCCGGTTTGTCCTCGCTCTTAAAAAACCTACGAGATTGCTTTCTGGACTGAAGGAAGGGAGGGAGGGAGGAAGGAAGGGAGGAAGGGAGGGAGGGAGGGAGGAAGGAAAGGAGGGAGGGAGGAAGGAAAGGAGGGAGGGAGGAAGGAAAGGAGGGAGGGAGGAAAAAAGGAGGGAGGGAGGAAGGAAGGAAGGGAGGAAGGAAAGGAGGGAGGAAAGGAGGGAGTGAGGAAAGAAGGAAGGAAGAGAGGAAGGAAGGGAGGGAAGGAAGAAGGGAGGGAGGAA
>KZ506730.1:137777-154910 GCA_002844005.1 Limosa lapponica baueri | reverse complement strand
GCACCATCCAGCATCTCATCGGCAGAATCATCAGTTTTTTCATCGTCTTCATCTTCATCATCATCTTCCTCTTCTTCCTCTTCCATATCATCAGCAGTTATATCAATAGTGGGCACGTAGTCTTTTTGGGGATGCCTGGCTTCCTGTGCCTTCTGTTCTGGTGTCAGGAGGTCACTATTCTCAGATGCATCAGCTTTGCTACCCGCATCGCTTTTGTTTTCTAAAGCGGGTACAATGCTAGATATTTTGCTCCAGGAACTGTTGACGTGCGTTACAATATCATGACCTGTTTTCATTTCTTCCTGAGAATCAAAAGTATCCTGTTCTTTGCTGGTACTGCTGTCCTGCCTGGCTGTGTTTGCTTTGCCTTTCTCGGTACTGACTGTATGCTCTTCTCCCGAAGCATTATCCTGCTCTTTTGCAGAACTGATTTCAGACTTACTTCCTTTTTTCTCTCCTACGCTTTCTGCTTCTGTAGAGCCCTTGTACTCATTCCTTTCCACGTCTGGCTGCACGGCATCACCCTGGCATTCTTGTTTGTTCTGAGACAGTTCAGTCCCTCTCTGTTCCTTCGTGTTCTCCAGCTGCACATCTTGCTCTTGTTGACCCTGCGACTGCCCAGAACTTGCCTTGTTGTCCTCCTCCATCTGTGTCTGTGCATCTCCTTCCTGCTCTTTTATTGCTTTCTCTTCCTCTTCAGCAGGTATTTGCCCCTTCCCATGATTCTTCAACTGTGCAGTCTCCTGATTCTCAAGACTCTGTGGATGTGCATTATCCAGAGGAGCAACTACAGACTGGTCTGATGATCCACAAACAGTTTCAGAGTTAGCTGAAACAGCCTCCACTGCAGTTTCAGAACTGACAGAATCCTCCTTATCGGAAGCCTCTTTTTCCTCCTCATCATTTGGCTTCTCACTGATGTACGAATGGTCAGATGATATGACGTCTGCAGAAACATCATGCTGAGAAGAAGAGCTATCATCACAAGAACTCTCTAGCACCTGTGAGTCCTTCTCCACCATCTCCATTGTAGTGGAATTTTCATCAGATGTGATTGTGCCAGATGCTGACTCTTCAACATTACTTGACTGGTTAACTGACAACTCATTTTCTTCTTGTTTCCTATCTGACACTGTGACCTCGGACTCCGTCACTTCAATGTCATCTGAGTGTGAAGCCTTCCCATTCTCCTTCTGCTGAGCAGCATCCGAGTCCTCTTTCTTGCATATTTTCCTGTAATCCTTCTTCATCTGAAGAGATGCAAAATGGTGAAGAATGGAGTTTGGCACAGTCTTTTGTCCTGGGAGCTGAAGTAAAGCAAAACTACCAGACTGTAAAGGTATGAGATTAGCAGTGGTAGCTGGTAAACCACCTGAGCTGCAGGTTATTTTAGACTCGGAGGCTGTTTGATTTGTCCCACTGCTGGCAGCAGGAGGAGAGATCCTCAAAGTCAAAGTGCCCGCCTGTGACACAAAACTTGTTACTGAAGGAAGAAGAGAAGATGCTTGAGTGACCAGGTTAGATGTAGGGGATAACTTGGGTGCTGCCGTCTGTACAGCTGAATTTGTGGCGGGAGAAGTGGAAGACACAGAGGACGTGGGAGACACGGGTGACTCAGCAGGCTTAGAAGGTGCAGGCAACCGGATTCCTACAACAGAACCTGTGAGGAAAATAAAACATCAACTAATACTTCCTCAAAGTAGGGTTTTTTTCCTTTTAGTTTAACTATTTGATGCTGTACCAGAAGTAGCCAGCATTCTCAAGGATGACACTGTAATCAGGTATTTGACCGCAAGTTCTCAGTGAAAGAGCTGCTACTGCATAAAGACATATAAACTGTTGAATTTTTATATGGAACGCCCCAACAAAATACATAAGGTGGCTACTCTAAAACTAACAGATTTAATGTAAGTTCTAGCATTAATCAAAAAAGGCATTGCCTTTAAAGTCCTCTGCATTTTATTTTCCCATTTACTGGAAAACAGGAAAGCAGAGATTTTCTCCAAAAAGAAAGTAAGGAAAGAATATTTAATTTAAAAATCATTCCCCCCCCCATCAGAAAAAGACTTCTACAAAGAAAAAAATTATGACAAGATTAAATGATTATATGACTATACCATAATCTTTTTCAACTTAATTAACTACTCTGAGGTGTTTCAGAACTCCATGAAACAAGGAGGAAAACCACAACCACTGGCAAGTAGTTTCTCTTGTAGAGCTGAAGTCCCAAATCAGAAAAGAATTCAATGAACTTTTTGACTGACTCTTTCTTATACTTTATGCTATCTCCTCCCCACGGTTTTGTCATCTACTGTGCTTGCTCTTGTCTCTCTCTTTTCAACACCACTCTGCCTCCCTCTCCTCAAGATGCTTCTTTATAAAGGGAGAACAGAAGAAAAATCATACTGGAAAATAAACACGCAATTAAAGTGTATTTTGTTTACAAATATGTAGAACAGTGTGCTCAACAAGCACCTTATTTTCTGCCAAATATCTGCAATATCTAGCTCTTCCAACCCTGTACTCAACTATGCACTAGAAAAACAGCCGAAAATATTTTTTTCTTTTCACACTCTAAAGAGGAAAAAAGCCAGCAATTTTGTACTGTAACATAACATTTGATATGAATATCTACTGTAAAAGCACTAACAAACCTGCAAACCAAACAAAAACAGAGCAGCACATCCAATGAGATGCAGGTAATGGCTCATTCTTTTTAAGAGAATCTCCAACAAGAATTATTTTGAATCACCAGATCAACACAATTTCTTTTAAGTTATGACAGTAAAATGTACACGGCTCCATTGCCATACACACAGAGGTCCTTTTACTTGCTGCACAGAAGTCTCAAATTTGGGTGACTTAGCTATTAACTGCACTTTCTGTATTTTAGACACATGGTAAGCAAGTTGCATTACATCTGAATAATTACACTGTGCTCTCCAACTACTCACGCAGGACTAAATTAGACTATTCAATTACTTGCAGCAGGGGAAAGGAGCAGCACTCATTCCATTGTTCATTTCTGGGTAAATCGGTCAGTCAAGAAAGAAACACTGGACTCCGTACCTGGATTGCGGAACATCACTGGCTGCACACTGGGCTGGGCACCTGCAGCTCGAAACTGATGCAGAGGGACAAGCTGAATGATCTGCCCATTAGGATGTCTGAACAGGTTCACACCACCAGGGCTCCTGAGAGGCTGAAGGACCATCCTCTGCCTCTGCGCAAGCTGTGTGTTGTTGTTTAGCGGTCGCAAAGCAGGAGATGTCTGATGCACCGGAATCAGCAACAATCGAGGTCCTACACGTTTCTCTGTTCCAGGAGACATCTTCTGGGGAGTCGTACTTGTAGCTTGCGGAGCAGCATCTTCTGAAACATTTTAAAAGTTAAATAAAAATCAGTTTGAGAGCAGCTTACAAATCAGGCACTACTCTGAATGAAAACAAGCACAAATGTTTTGGAAAAACTGGATCTCTTTAAATTTGTTAGAAAGCATTTTTTTTTCTTTTTATTCACAGAACACACTTAGAACCAACCAGGCCAGAACAGTCTTTTTCATGCAGTTCCATCGATGTTTCTTAACCATGACTCAGAACACTTCCATGTTAACAACAAGAGAGTAATTTCATACCTACTTCTTGGACTCTATGCCAACTGTTAAATTCTAGCAGTCCTAATTGTGCTGAAAATTTCTATAGGCCAAGAAATGATGTGAGACTTCCAGCTCAATTCACAGCACTCACTGACCAGATAACTACTTTTTTTTTTTCCTCCTCTACCAGGTCAGGATGGAATAAAGCAACTTAAGAGATTACATTTCTTACCCTATTTTGGAAAGAAGGGTGAGAGAAGTGAATCTGTATTAAATTGGGTTCTACAGTTGCAGACTGTATTCCAGCTATGAAGGAGGCAGAATGAAAAAAAAAGAAGCATTTGCAATAATCTCCCAAAGCACCTAAGCCTTACCTCTTTTTGGAGTCAGTGAAGGACTTGAATTAACTCCTGATATTATAATCGGAACAGAGGCAGCAGAGGAAGTTGGTGTGGTCACCACAGATGTAGCTGTTGCAGTTGTTGTTAGCACAACTGTAGAA
Organism: Limosa lapponica baueri; assembly: GCA_002844005.1. NCBI lineage: Eukaryota > Metazoa > Chordata > Aves > Charadriiformes > Scolopacidae > Limosa > Limosa lapponica. Next base: position 150,813 of record KZ506730.1, on the reverse strand, counting down.
GTGGATGTTGTGACAACAGGACAAGTAACCGTTGGTGGTGTTATTACAGTTTTAGGGAATGACGTGGTTGCTACTGGTGCAACAATCTCTGTTGCTTTTGTTACGTTCACAGTGGCAGTAGGAGCGGTGGATGAGGGAGTAGTACAGGTGTTGATTCCAGGTGTTGCAGGAGCAGCTGTGACTGTAATTGCAGGAGGAGAGCAGACAGGTTCGCTAGCTCTTGTTTGGCTAGCAGTGGTCACGGTAGATGCTGCCACACTGGTACTTTCCACAGTAACCGGAGAAGTCGTGGTGGCTGTAGTGACCCCAGGAGAGACTGTGCACTGAGCCGGAGATGGCCTTGAGGGAACCACAGGAGCAACAACCATTATCGGCATAGGCTTGAGACTGAACTTCTGTGGCCCTGACACAGGCTGGCGTGTGCTTGCTCCAGGAATCTTCTGCTGTAGAGCTCCGGCTTTGTTCATCACAAACTGCGTGAACACACCACCAGGTGAGGGTCGGGCAGCTGCAAATAAAAACTTGCAGGTCAAAATTTTAATAGATTTCCTCTTTGCCTTTCATGATGTGCTACAATTGTAATTTCAGCATGAATTTAAGCCTCCATTTTCTTTAAACCTTGTAATTAAACTGAAACCTTTATGGCAGTCCTGAACATGCCTTACATATTAGAAACGTCTGCTTTATTCCACTTCTATGGGTTTTTGGTTGCATTTCTTCCTGGCCACACAAAAGAATCCAGGTCTTGAGGGGTTGTTCTTTATCATGAGACTATGAACTGACAATTCTAATTACAGTATAGGAAAACAAACACCTAAATGAAATAATGGGCTCAAACTATTTTCTAAACCTCAAATTCTTCCTGTAGCAACTCGCGTGATCTTCCTCTCTTCACTGCTTCTTGGTTTTCATCCCCCTTCTACTGTATCCACATCTTACACAGCCATGGGGGAAGGAGGAAGAGTTTGCCATGTCCCCCTCTCATTGCAGTGATGTTTGTGCAACTGAGGACTGGATGGGACAAATTTAACCAATGGGAAGTAGTGAATATTGGGAAGATCCTTTCCCTCATCCCTTGCCCTCCAAGGGATCAGAACACTAAACATCTACATCACTCCAGATGACTACAGATAAGAACAGCAGCAGCATAGAGATTATGAAGCAAGCCCAACGTAAATATTGTAGTTATTTATGCTTGTAGCATTTTTTACCTAGAATATGACAGAATACTTAAATCATATATGCAACAACCACTTCACCCATCAGTGAAATGCAGCCAGCTCCTTAATATTGCATAAACACACAAAACAACAAGTTTTATTACAGGACAAGAAAAACAACACACCCATTTACATGGCAATGAAAATTTAGGCAGAAAGAAACAAAATACTCAGTCAGAAATTAAAGTTTTGCCAGGACACAGGTAACATCCTTTTCTCTTGCAAAGCTTCTTCAGATCTTTAATTAACCGTGTGGGAATATGTGGATGGGCACTAGGTATTTTAATTTTATCTTATTTTCTTAAGCTCATGCAAAATATAGTTAAAGGCAACTTCCTCTCTTGCCATGCTGGAGTAGCCATTTCAGTACCAACTCAGACCAAGCACCACATGCTTCTTCCAATACTCTCTTTTTCACTCAAAGTGCTGAATCCAGCCCTGTTTAGCTTGTGAAATCCAATGAGATTAGAGGCCGGTGTGGTTATTGGCTGCACACCTGTTGGTTCGCTAATCCACATCTGGACCATCTTGTCTTTCACTGCTGCTTCACGCATCTTTGGTGGTCACAGGAATTCCAATTATAAGTGCAACATCATCAGAAAAACTAACCGCGAAGAACCACAGGTTTGAGTGATCCTTTACTCATTTTAAGTTAAATCCGTGCTTGATGAAAAGCAATTAAAAATCATAGTAAGGAAACTCTGGGAACAAAAATCCAAGCTTAACATTCACCATGTCTCCATCCACTCTTCCTTGTCTCTTGAAAATATGCTCTAGTAGCATTAATAAAATAAGTCAACATCTGTAACCTTATTCTGAAGTCAAAACAAAACTTTCTGCTTTAAAGAGGTTATTTATTACAGAGGCAGTTTAGGTAGGCAATGCAGCCAAAGGCAGCATGCACTGTTGCACAGGTATCAACAGCAATGCTGTACACTCACTTTTTACTTCAGCTTCACGCAATTTAAAACACAGTAATAAGTTCCAACCTACCTATCTGTCTCTGTGCTGGGACATGGGTTTTCAGAGTCGTCACAGTGGGGGTTGAAGTAGTGCTGGTGGAAGATGTAGTTTTGGGAGTTGATGTTGTGGGCACCTGGACTGATGGTGTCCCAGAAGCAGCTGCTTTAGCATTGGACGCTACCTTGGAGATGACAGTACTGAGGGCTGAGACACCGAGTACTGTGGGTCGCAGCCTGCCTGTGATATAAGCTGCTAGCCGATTGGCGGGATGTAATGCCCCCATCTGTCCCAAAAGCAGTTTGGCCTGAGGAAACCTTTTATCATTAACCTGAAAAAAGTGGAAAAGGGAAATTTTGTGAAAAGAATGCTAATTCACCACCTCTGGAGAGGCGTTTCATTCCATGGGACTTCAAAGTGCCCTTTTCAAAAAAACCATTGCAATTCAGAATGGGAATTCCTAATTTCCTTACTGCCCGGGAGAACTTCAAACAACTCTATTATATCTTCATAATACAGATTTTTAGATGCTACTCAAGACTCTTACATAGAATCACAGAGTCCAAAGGAGCATGTGAAATCACCAAAATTAGACAGAGTGAAGCTAGCACTTATTTTTCTTGTCCCTTACTTACGCTACAGTCCTGAATAAAAATGGGTTCCCAAATCCGAGGACAATTTTGGATAAAATTCTCAAACCTAATTAACATCTAGCATCACAGAAGAAAGAACACTCATGTCATATACATTGGGACAAAACTCTAAAGAGCTTGTAAAAGCTTTGTCAGCTTTTTTCTTATCCGTACTGTCATTTGATTCTGTAATTAAGGTATGATGAGTTGACTAACTTCAAGTTCAGAGTTGTAGTGGTAACTGACTGCATGGGAGAGAAGAAATAGAACATCTTTCTGAATGTCAGACTTTATGCCTACTGGCCAACAGGAAGTTTTGGTTGTGTTGCATTTTACTTTCAGGTTGTAGTACCTTCTAAAAGCCAAATACATTCAACAAACTACTAAATAAGGTCTTCACCCTTTTTATTGATCAACTTTTATTAAAAATAAGAAATCTCCCCCTACATTTTTTCTCTCCACTAGCTTCTCTTTGTGAGGGTGCCATATCCGCAAAGCATCAAGAAAATAAATTTTACTCTTGTTTTCAAATTCATATGCCTTCTCTGAAAGCAGTATTACTATAACCACAAATATCTTTGGTTGAAAAAGACCTTCATCCTACCCTTACAGTTCCTACCGCCAATCCACAATACCACCTTGGCAGCGTGAATCTGCAGGGAAATGACTCACTTTGAAGTTAGGTTTATGAAGTCTCTTGATGGACAGCATATATTCTACTCACAGGCTATTAGTGAAGATTAACAGTAAGCTGGAGCAAAAAGCAATTTAATGTTTACAATTCCATTTTAAAGTTTTGTCCCAGCGTACACTTCCCCAGAAGACATTCTTTTTGTGGCCTCTAACAGCTATTCATTTGGAAGTATTATCTGTCAAATGTATCTGCAGGGATTTTTCCAAAGGACCAAAAAGATCTTGAAGGAGATTCTGCGCTTGGGCCACCAAGTTCCAAATGGCCGAAAGGACAAGCTAAACCATCAGATTTCAGACTTCCAATCAGATTTCCTGTTATTGAGTCAATCTTGAAAGGGACAAGCTTATGCCACCAGATACTAAGAATCGTTGTCTGGACAAGCAAAAGACCAGGTAGACAAATTAAAGAGTGCTCTCCCCTTCAAGGAGTTCTGGGACACTGGAGGAAACTGAATCTAATCTTCACAGTAAAGGCAGAGGGACCCACCTGAATCAAGCCTGAGGGGCTCATATTAGCTTTGCGTTTGTAGACGACCAGCTTTCCTGCAGGAGAAATCCCTGCATAAAAAGGCAAGCCTTTGCCCCCATGCAACTTCTCCTGCAGTTTGTCCAATGTGTCTGCCCGCAAGTACTTTAGATTTTCTGGGGTTTTGTGTGACGGCACTCCGCTATCAGGAGTCTCCAAGACAGGTATCTCAGGCTTCTCGTCCTTGTCCTGGTAGGACGGCACTGAAATTTTCACTCTGGAGGAGTAGACAGGAGGGTGGTTCTCATCCTGGGCCTTGTGTTCCGAAGCCAATTCAATAATGAAGCTACCGACTTTGAGGCAGTGTGGCGCATTACTGTTGATATGCTGTGATAAGATGGTCAAGATCTTATTGTGATCTTCCTCCCAGTTGCAGTCAGAGATAATCTCGATAAGTTTGGTTGGTCCACCTGGAGTGGTGTGATGAACATAGGAGGTGGAGGAAGAGTCCCCCTCACTACGGGAAGACCACCAGCTTTTCTCTGAGAAAGAATTGAAATAGGTTTCTGCAATACTATGGCATTTTAATCACCTGGATATTAAAACAGTTTTACTCTGCCCACACCTCCACCCTTGTCTCAGCTGCAGGGCAACAACAAGTAAAAGAACTGTTCAAAGCACCACTTCCCCTTGCAGAGCTTCACAAGCAAAAACTCACTGCAAAACTAAAGTGACTTTCTCACAGTTCATTCCCTGCAGCCACACCATCTCAGGTTGTATCCCATTGCATCACAAGCTAAACAAAGCTGGGTTGTTTCAGTACACGGGTGAGAGATCTCCAAGCAACACCAACATGCAGTAGAAAGCATCGCTGGTTATTCAAGAGATGGCACTTTTCTCTTGGAGCCAGAAAAGGACCAGTGTCCTCTAACAGTATGCCACTAGCAGAACTGTCTTTTGCAGAAGATGTATAAGCAGAAGCATGACCTTTTGTTGTCATTAGAGATCCAATGTCACTTTTTGCAAAACCGTAAGGATGTTGAGCCCTGTGTCCTGGCCATTTTAATTTCACCTACCAATTCATCAGCATTTTCAACTACTTGTATTATTTTTCCATTCCCATCCTTAAATGTAGAGTGCGCTGCTGTATATACTAAACCATGACAAAATTCAGCTTAAAAAGACAGCTATATTTCATTAGTGGATGACACAATGCCTTTAGTATATGTCTCATTTTAAAGTTCATAACATGATTTGGGCCACTTCAGGCTGAATGAGAACACAGACATCTAAGCCTACTTCTTTATGAACTAGAAACTCAAACCCAGAATATATCATGTAGGAAAACTTCGATTCAACCTTTCAACTTGAACTAAAAGAATTCAACATCAAACAACTCCAAAGAAAGTATTGGCACTTCCTTGTCCCATACAGTTCTAAGTGGAAAACATGAGGATCCCACCCTCACAGGATCCCGTCCTCCCACTTGGGCATTTACTAATTCTTCAGTTACTACAAAGTAATAGTAAGGAAAAAAGGAGGAAAAAAAAACCCAGACAAACCACGAACAGTGATCTCCATTCCTTCCCAAGTATCTAAATTATCGCTCTTGAAGACACGTCTGCTGTACAGTATAATCTTTTCTTGCTAAACAAGCTACTGTAATACTGGTCGTTTCAACCTTAGAGCAACAGCAAGTAATGGATATTTAGCCTGCTGTATCTCCCATGTGACACACATAAATGCTTAAGAAAACAGGAAAGTGTAAGCACATCATGAGATTTTTATTGAGAACTGTAATAACTTCCCCATCAAATGGACTTCTGTTTCATCATTAGCTGCAACTTTTTTAAAAAATAAAGGCAACGCAAAAAAAACCACAAAAAAGTGGAACTACCGAGAGATTGAATTATACTCAAGACTTGGCTCTTACCTCCTGATTTATCACTGTCTTTGTCTATCTCACAGGTTGCTTTCTCAGGAGACTGAAGCTCTGGTTCACGCTCCTGCAGGAGGAAAGAAATGCAGGAAAAATATTCATCCTGTGTACCTCTCTTCCACACTAAAAATCACATCACAAAATAAATTAGTTCATCATACTGTCACTCTGAATCATAACACACACGCTAACTTTGACAACGTTACAGTTTTCACGTTAGAACAGCTCTTTTAACAATGAACATTTAAGCCTTACATGACAATGCACTTGGCAGCCAGGAATTTCCACAGACAAGACAATCTCTCTCATAGTAAAAAGGTAAATCTACCAGCACTACCAGGTGATTTAGGCTTTGGGCTCCACAGCCCTATCACCATCAAATGTAACTCAAGCCCTCATATCACATAGGAGTTTCTGGGGAAAAGATTACTTCAATATTTTAAAAATTTCTGTCTATTCTATGATACATGATAGTTAACAGTGTGACTTCTTACCTTTACACTAGAACTTTGTGAATCACTTTTGTCTTTCTGTTGCTTTTTCTCCTCTCTCCTGTGTTCATACGCTCGGACCCTTGCACAAGTCATCATACTTTCGAAGTACAAGTAGACAGGATCCTTGTCCTCCTCTCGAATCTACCAAAAAAAAAAAAGAAGAAAAAAAAGAAAAAAGAAAACCTCTCCATTTCAGATGCACGTTAGGTTCATTAAACAGTTTTGCTTTCTAACAATACTTCAACATTAATGCTTCAATAGTAAATGTCAAAAGAAAGGCCTAGCATTTAAAGCTGAATCTGCCCTCTTAGTATCACACTGCCCAGTCTACAGCTTGCTTCCAAACTACATATTCAGGGCGGGGGCAGAAACACATCACCACCACCACCTCCCAAACCTGTTCAGATACTCTTCTAAATGCCATGCATTGTTTAGCATTCTGTGGTATATATTAAATACCAACTCTGGTATGTTTGTTCTTCAGACATAACTAGACTCAACTCTACTGCTGTTGTTAGATGCTAAGGTGAGGGAAGAGGCAAATGTACATTCTTCCAACATTAGCAGTGAAACCTCAAACAAGAACAAAAAAAGAAACTCCAAAACTACACCAAACACTGTGTGTCTGTATCCCAATTATTTTTTATTTTTTTTTTTTGCAAGTAGTTCATTAATCAGAGAGGCTTCATTATACAGCTAACAGCTTACACAAACATTACAGAACTGGCAAATCATTTTGCCAGAAATAGCATATATTACTGCATTTTTAAAATGAAGCTATTAGTGAATCATAATCACCTTTTACCATCTGCATATTGCTACAGTAAATTCTCAACAGAAGATGGACACAGTTAAAGACTTATACACACTCAACTGCTCCTAACTCGCCAACATACTTATGGGTTGTCATTCTCAGGCTTTCATCTCAAATTTCATCTAAAATGGCCTAGAACAGAAGCTTTTGGCAGTGTTCGTTTAATTTTCAATATAAAGAGAAACAAATTTTCAAAACAAAGAAAAACAAATGTATCTCTTTTCCTTTCTTACCACTGGATTGGGTCTAGGAGTATACACTCTGCCTGGTTTTGTTCCACTGGAAGATCTATGCTTACTAGAAAGCGAGACTTCAGGGTTGGGCAGTACCGCAGATTTAACTGGTTCAATAACAGATGGTGTTGGGATGTAAATTGGCTCTGGATCTATTTCACCTTCTACTTTCACCCACAATGGGCAATTCCTAATAGGCTGCTCTGGCTCCGAATCACAGATCGCTGAAAAAAAGAGGAAAAAACCACCACAAGTTACTTATAAATGAAACACCATCTAGCACAGCAGTAACAGAAATTGTTGTTTGAGCCTGAGGTCCAGCCATGCAGCAATCACTAGTTCATACTGCCAGAAAATACTACTGGTTCTTTTTCTTGTCTCAAATTCTAGCCAAAACTGACTGGGATTTGCCCACAAGAAAGAGGAAATTAAAATAAAAATGTTTCTACACTAATTACTGTTTCTCAGTTGTACTGAAATAGCAGATGCAGAAAAACAATGAAGAATTAATGATCTTCATTGGTGCTGTACACTTAAAAATTATAAACATCCCCAAAAACCCCAGACTTCATAACACAGCTGTATGGAAAAATTCACTTATTCCAGTGGAACGCCAGATAACACGATGTTTGTTTTTAGCTATTGGTAAAAGCACTACTAGCAAGGAAGTATAAATTCATGGTCAATTTCTACCATTTTGGCTTTCTAAGCGTAGCTGAGGCCAGATCTGAAACTACTGTAAATCACTGTATTTCCACTGAAGTCAATGACCTATGCAGCTATATACAGCAACTGATAACACAGCTCTAGATATTCACTTGGTAAGAGGGAAAGAAAACAGCACTGTGTCAGTGAAGATTACCAGCAACCATAGCAGTAATTATATCATTAGTCTTTAAAGATATTTGGAGAGTTAAGCAAGAGTACAAAAAAGAAACTCCAGCTATTTGATCACAATAAACAACGAAGTAGTGCCCAAAATGCTGATCATGTAAGAGCTAAAAAAAAAAGGGAAAAGGTGTTATTTCCTGCTGGTCAGCGATACAAAAGCAGATGCTGCAGACATCTCTTGGAACTGACTCCCAGTTTCTGGATTTAAAAACGTCATCCCTACTACGTCCTAATAAAAATGCCCATCAAGAGAGGTGGTTTCTCCAAAGCTGCAAGTAATCACTTTTGCCCAGCAATACTCACTGTATTCGACCCTTTTTCTCTTCTTCTTTTCTTTCTGCTTCAGCTCATCTTCCTCCCCATCACCCTCTTCTTCCACATCTTCATCCTCTTGCTGATCTTCTTGTGTTCCATAGACCACGAGATTTCCACGTACGGCCTTTTTCATTATTTTCTTATGTTTTGATCCTCCCTTCACCAGCAAGACTTTTCTCTTCAAGCAAGTACAACCAAACATACAGTCTGGCCTGCGGCAGTGGGTAGGCTGACGTTTCTCCAGTGCTAGACTGGCACATATGCAACCCAGTCGACAGAAATCATTATTGCAAGGAGGTGCTCGCCGTCTTATTATTTTGTGGATAGGTTTGTTTTTGAGAGAAGCCTAAAAAAAGTTTTAAAGAAGTAAACACTTCAAATTTTAGTAAGAGAAAATTTTAGTAAGATTAAATCAAGCATATGCGAAACTGCTATTCAAAGTTCATTTGGAATAACCCCTTCCGCTACATGATTTACATATAAAAATTTGTCATCTATATTGAAAAAAGGCAGAGAAGAGTTTGCATTTGAAGTCTTTTGAGAAGCAATTTGAGACAACTGAACCATCTTGGAAATAAGCAGGATGTGAAGAAAGCCGAAGAGGTTATCATGTCACAACCAAGTTACATGACCAGGAATTTTTTGCAGTTAGTTCAAGAAAAAAAAAAAAAAAAAAACAAAAAAACCAAAAACAAATAGTAAGGAAATGCAGTTGTATTAACCAGAATTTTTAACGGTGAAAATTTGAGGTAACTCACATTATTAATAATTCATATCAACACACTATCATCACAATTAGTTTTTTCACATAATGCTAAGTCAGCACTTCTCAACTTTCCCTGCAAAGACCACACCACAAAGGAACATCATGCTTCGCCATGGTCCTTAGCAGCTTCACTCTTCTGCATCTATATGCAACACCAATAAGTGCACAGATTTGGCAAAGCAACAGCACAGAAAGGACGGAAACTATTAAGGATCTACCTGAGCTGTAAGCAGGGTCGCCAGAGAGATATCTGCTCGTTCTTCTGTAATATAGGTCCGTGGTTTGCCGTCCCAGAGAGCGCAGTCTTCCAAGTCCATTAACTTCACTTGAGATTTAGACAAACCTGGTGGACGAGCCGACTGGTGCTGATGTGGTGCTTGGCGTAAACTAATCTGTTTTGGAAGTACGTTTTCATCCAGAGCCGGCACCACAAAACTATCTGCTTGGTTAGTCAAACTGCTATTGGAGACAGACTTAGCAGCCTTTTCCCCTGATGAAGAGTTCTGTTTCTGCTTTGCAGGAAAAGGTGAAGGCAGTATAGGCTTGTAAGATGATTTTGCTCTAGAAGACTGTCTGGTTTGAGTCTTTGTCTTCCTAGAGGTAGATGACAGAGGAACAGGCTTGAACGTATAAGATGTTGATGGAATTATGGTGGACTGCTTCTTTAAGACGCTGTCGAGCGTTCGCACATAGCTAGTGCTCTTAGTCGGAAGCTGATACACCACAGGAGAAGTGGGAGTGCTGGAAGAGAATCCCATACTCGTTTCCATCAACTTCCCTTCATTTTCCAGGTACTCATCCAGCTTGTCACTACAGAAAGCTGAGCGATTCTTCAAGGAACCTTCTGAACTGCCACCTAAACAAATAAAGAGCACTTTAATTAGCTCCTGGGAAATCATACTGACAAATCTTATAATAATTAAACAATATAGAAGAGATAAATACCTGTCTAAAAATATATACACAATTCTTTTAGAAAAGTACAACACAGGCACCCCACATACAATCCACACTGAAACACAACCAGCTGTCTGAACAACTGTTTTTGTAGAGATTTTACGCGTGTATTCATTCAGAAAAAGAGTAAGCCCTCAACAGGCAGCGCTTCCAAGCATCTGCTTTCTCTGTCCTGAACATCTAGCCTACCTGGTACATCACAATACATCTGGAATCCCCCAACACAACACTGCATGAAAGGGCAGAAGGTACAATATAAATATTCAATCTAAATATTAAGAAAAAAAACTGGCAAATTGCCAAACATCCATTTCTCCCTTAGGTAGGGCAAACTAATCAAGCATGTAAGGAACATCTACTCTAACTGGAATTAAAAATGCACCAATATAAATCAACATCACTCAAGTTCATTAGGGTCCCTGGGGCAACAGAATTCTGAAGTTACCATACTTCCAAGTAAATCAAAACTGACAAACAAAATCAAAACTATTACACCCCTGATCTTTGCTCAAGCCTTCTGTGTAAAAAAAGATACATGTATTTTTATCTTCCTCAGAGTAAGCTTCTCTCTCCCCTTATAAACTCCCATTCTGACCATGGAATCAATATAAAAAAATTCTTCATTCATGACCATTTCAATATGAAAATTTCAATGTGTGTCATTAGGACACACACAATTACCATATTGCAAGAACTATCGAAGGTCTTTTTCTTTTCTTTTTTTGACCTTTTTTTTTTTTTTACCTTCATTTCTAGAAGCACCATGAAGCTTCCCTCGCCAGCCTTTGATTTTTGTGAAATCATTTGTCTTTCCTGTCCTGGAAACAAAAGGAAATCCGGTATCTGGAAAAGAAGAAAGCTAGCCTCAATTTATGAACCAAGCTTGATTTTATCAATGTCCTAGCAAACTCTGCTTATTTCTTTTCAGGGATAGATGAACAGCAGTAAATCAAAAGGCTGAATAGACAGACTAGGACCTTTACTTTTTTTTTTACTTTTTTTTTTTTTCAAATTAACAGAATACTTAACAAAGCCAAGTTTCCTGTAGAGTTCTGCTGTATGGCCATGCATCTGCTACCCCATATGAAAGATGTCTTCTCCTGTGTTTTCAGTTTTAGTCTCCTTGGCAATGATACAAGCAGTTGATTCCAAAATTCAAAACGGGCAAATCAGCAGTTTAGTAGGCTAAAATGGAATAGGCAGGTTTTGAGCTGATGCTTCAACCTCTCTCAGTGAGGAAAGTGATTGGAGTCTCTCCCCTCAGTTGGGCCGATGACTTTTGTAAGACCTGTAGAAACTTTTGATGTTTGCTGTTCTGTCAAATTCAGCTGAGTAGCAATTAGCGGTAGAGACAGGGAAGAATCACAAAAGCCAAACAGCTACATCTCTGTCAAGTTATCCAGCAGCTCTGGGAGCTAAGTTACAATGTAAAAATACTAATAGGGTCTGTATGGCTGTTTTACATAATGCTAGGCTAGAAATAACTGCATTTGACACTGAGCTGACTGAGGTCTTCTGAATTGAATCTGCCTCTTTTGCAGTGTAAACAAAGCTGAGATACAATGTCTGCCTCTTAACCAGCCCCCCAAAGCAGCAGATTAAGAAAGACACAGCAACCCGCATATTAAAGTAGGGTGAAGTACGTAGGAGAAAGATAAGCACCCCTATACTTCGTCAAACCAGTTTATTATTAAAAACAGTATCTACCAACAGTATCAGAATCATAGTCACATTATAATGAGAAATGCACTTCTTTGGATACCAAATAGAAATTTAAAAAGCCCAACTGGTCAGCACTTTTGTAATAAATAATTATCATGAAGTTACAGGTTAGCCTTCAAGTGGCACCTCAAGCTCTTCTGGAAAGTTCTGATACTCAGCTCTGTGAAAGACAACTTTTTTTGTTTTGCATGTGAGCAACGTAAGAGAAATGTAGATTGCTTAGATTTCTTCTGAGCCATTTGAGAGTAGTTAATGTGTATATTTGCGTTTAGAAAATACAACTCAAATAAACAAAACATGCCCGTATAAAATAAGCTAGACAGATATTATTATGGTATCACAATCACCACAAAATAAAAGGCTAAAGACAATCTGGCCAGAACCACTCAGGACTCCTCAGCCAGTAAGCACATCGTAATTAACGAAGTTCTCACATTTTGTCATTTTAATACTGCTTTAATCTCTTTAAGATGTCAAGTTCAACTAAATGGCCATTCCCTCTTTCTGATCATTGATAATGAAAAGGTAACACTTCAGATTTCAGCAAATTTGTATTCTACCCACCTGGAGAATTGGGATTGGCTCCTGGGTAGCTCCATAAGGAGTAATTTGAGTAGGAAAGGGGAAGCTGCACGCCCAAGTATTTCAAGTCAATGCTCATTGTTGGGTCCACGGAATTCAACTTCAGTCCCACTACAAGAGGCAAGTATCAGTAAATGTCTTAATGCAGCAAGGTGTTAGGAAAAAGAAAGTCAAGATATTTACTAAATAATAAACCAATAAGCTACTGGCTTTTCTAGCATTCAGCCACCATTTTAAGAGACCTGAAAAAGAGCACTGGTGACTATAACTGTTACTTATACTGGATTTGCAGCAGGTATGAATTAAAGAGTATTTTAGGGAATGTGAAATCAAGAAAAAAAATGGAATTACT
>KZ506730.1:122245-133532 GCA_002844005.1 Limosa lapponica baueri | reverse complement strand
TCGTGGCCAACAAGGGTGCTTGAAGATTTTGCGACTCTTCTCCTCCAGCTCTATCAACAGTGTGAATGTCAAGAGCTTCCTACATACATAAAGAACCTTGAATAAGATACCTTAAAACACTTAGATGTAAACCAGGCCACATCAAAGTATCACTGAAATATTCAAAACATGACTTTGTTTTATAAGTAAGTATGTATCTTTTTAAACAGAACTCTAGATCCCACTACTTTTCCCCAAGTTGCTAAGTAGTTAAGAAAATGTTACAATTAATATAGGTACAAAATAACAACAGATTTGGAAAGAGGCCGTAAATCTTGAAACTCCGTTTAAACGAAAATATACCTTCAGCTTATAAATGCACAGGGCTTAAAAATGAGATATTGGAAAAGGTTTTTAATTTTACTCAAAACAGTTAAATTTTACCTTTGATGCAAAGGACACAAAGAGGACTCCATCAACATCTTCAAGGTCCGGCTTAACATCTGGAAGGATGTTCCCAGGCCCCACAGAGGTGTTCTTGCTTGTTATTACACTTTTCCCTATTCCTTTAGGTGGTCGACCAGCCTTGGAAATTTTCAGTTTCCGTGGCCTTCCTCTTTTAGTTGTAACAGATGACAGTGTGTTTTGATTGGTTCCAGAGCTTTTCAGGGACATAGGATTTTTCAGTATGCCAGGCCTTTTTCTTCCGCAGATCTCTTTAGCTGAGAAGTGACAACCTACTGAGCCCCTGAGACTAAAATTAGGTGATTTAGATAAAGCCCACTGGGCCTCTCCGACTGAAGAGTATTTCTGTGACATTTTACTCCCAGGAGATTGTTTTTTCAAAATTAACTCCTCAGTTACAGTGGCTGTGCCTGAGCAAGAGCCTTTGTGATTTTCAAAACACACAGGCAATGAATCCAGTATTGCACTCAAAGGGGATTTTTCCTTCTTGCAAGAGGAGAGCATGGTCTGCGGCAGCTCGGATATCTTCACCGTGCTCTTTGTGACAGCACAAGGTTCCAAATAGACCACAGGCATCTTCCCACTATCCAGTTTTAACATTTTTGCTTTGGCAACACCTGAAGGACTGGTTAGCACACGCTTCCTAGACCTGAATTCTCCATCAATTCCATCTGTTTCACTGCGTCTCATCAGGTGTTTTTGTAGGACAGGATCATCATCATCAGTGTTGGAATACTCATCAGTTTCTTCATCTGTGTCTTCCTGTTTCACACTTATTCCTTGTGTGCAAATACTTGACTCATAGTCATAGTCATCTACTGGTTCCTCTTTAATGACTACATTAAAGTGTCCGTTTGGGTCCAGTGGAGATGCCACACGGGAACTGCCTTCGTAACTGCTAGCAATGGGACTGCAGTGAGAGGGAGGGAACAAAAACAAAACACAACACAAGATCTTTATCAAATCTCTTCCTTTACTGAAATTCCATCATCTCCCATAATCCTTGGTTACATATTATAAAAAAGTTCCAAAATGCCCTGAGACATGAGTCTCCTAAATTAGCTGTTATTTACCAGCTTACATTATTAGAAGTAAGCACTCAAAAAAAAAAAAAAAAAGCCATCATTAAAAACAATCCAACTTCTTATCTGAAGGCAGCAGCACAATTTCCTTCCCTAGTCTAACAGCAGGGTGACATTTGCACTTTTTCCTATTTGAGACCCAGCATGAACTCATGCCAAGCTATCGTGTTTTAAACGCTCAGAAGTGGCCTCAGTTTGCTGCGTATCTCATTAAGTCACCTTACTAAAGCCATTGTGCTTGCAAATAAATAGCCAAGTAAGTGCCTAATGCACTTCAATTTACATGATTTAACTAACTTTTCAGTTAATTCATCCTGACGCCACATACAGACAATTCCTACATTTAACTGTTGTTCCAATGCTTACAGAATGTTAATATCCTGTTGAATTATGCTCCATCTTCCATTAAGCCTGAGTATTAACCTAACCAGAATTTGACATATGATGCATTACATACTGAAGACTAACAGTGCAGCCAGTTACACGCCAGTGATGGGCTTCTTTGAGGGACAGACACATCAGTCAAAATATTGCAGTCAGCAGTTTTGTTAAACGCATCAGAAGCTGGCTCCTTGTCATAGGAGGAAACAACTAAGACATGAAACCAGAAACTCATATCCACAATGAACCTCAGAAAATAAGTCAGAACTTATTTACTAAATACATCAGATTATATTCCAATATTACCTTAATATATATTTTGTAAGATACTATATACCATTTTAGTTATGTTAAATTATTATTCAACTTCTGTTAAACTCGTTATTAAAACGTTCTTAAAACCCCCAATATTTGTTAATGTTAGCTAACACTAATATAATTTCAAAAATAGCTTAATTTTAGTAACAATCTATTATATATAAAGGGAATATTGCTTTATATATTGTGCATATATGCACGTGCATTTTAGTATAATTATCCACCCACCCACCCCCACAGCCTTTAAAGAATGACCATGCTCAGTTGAATCCTGTGCTGGGAGGGAGGGAGAGGAAGATGTGGAGGAAGAGGTTGCTTCCGCCTCATTTAGACAGCAGACGTACTTGAGGGAGAAAAGCTTGGACATACAAGAGTCACAACGTGGAGTTGGGAGTCTCCTCCTCATGGAGAAAGACTGCAGTGTTAAAACAGGGAGCAGACAGTCAAAGTACAGATTTATATATTTACATATAAAATTCCTAAAAACAGGATACAACCTATCTAGAAAACTTGCTGCAATTCAGAAGGATACTAAGTAACCAGAATTAAACCTCAAGCAAAAACCCGCCTTCTGAGTGAATAGCAGGCAGCAGGAGAGTGGGATACCAGTCCTGCTTCATCTACTGTCTTCTCCGGACAATGAGTCTCCTATTAGAAAGTTTCTAGCTTTCATTTAATTAAGAACATCAAATGTAAGATTAAAAAGACTTTCTTCTTCAGTGTGTTTACCATGAAAGAAGTTATAAGACAATCCACTCTACAGGTTACGGGCAATTCAAAATCCTGTCACACTACAGCTACAGGTTGATTCAGTGCAGCAGATCCACAATTAAAGTGGATCTGAGCCATCTGCTCCTCTATCTTAAAGTTCTCAAAAATAAAGAGACAAAAACCCTAATAAATTTGCTGGCCAGGAATAAATTTCTCATCCGAGTTCTACTGTTTCCAGTTGTAAGCCCAATAGGATTACCTTTCTATTAGGGATCTGGACAGTATTCAAAAACAAAGAAGCCCTGCTGTAAAAATGAAATTTCTGGAAACGAATGTTATTTTACTCTGCATATCACAACCATAAGCCAGATGGTGTCAAAAGCGAGGTATCACCCATCTATGTGTATGTATGAGAAGATCAAGTATTTGCACCAAATGGTGAGCAGCGTTTTTCCAGATTTTTAAATTCAGATGCAATTATCAACTCTTCAAACAATAAAAAGTTGCTTTTTAGCACTGAAGTAACTTCACAAACTAAGGGCCAAATGAAATTATGTGCAACATAGGCAGTCCGAGAAACTTCTCTTCCTATATCCTATACAAAGATGAGTCACACAAAGTTTGTCCTCTCAAAATTCTCAGCTTAATCTGATGTTGGGAAAAAACAGTGAAATAATGTCTTAACTGGTGCTTTCTTTGCCTGATATGCAACAATGCTCATACTCAAGCAAACTTCTTTAAGCCCCAAGTAATGTATTTGGTACCCACACAATAAAACAGCAAAAGCAGAGAAATCATTTTCTTGCATTTTGTCAAATTAAAAACCATTTAGCTGCTCATTTATTGAAAGTACTAAGATATATGGCTTTGTTTTGGTTTTTTTATGTAGATAATTTTTAAATACACTGGAGGGCAGGGGGAGACACAGGACGGGACCACACACAAAAACCCCACAACTGATTTGTTTTGGAACTAGTCTAGCAATCTGTGGCTGAGGTGCGAAGGATGATCACTTGCCTTCCTCTTCCAAAAAGAAGGCAAGGAGAGAAGAAAAGTAAACTGTCAGACTAAACACAAGACAACTGAATTAGAAAAACATGGCTACCAGAGCATTAAAAATCTCACAATTGTATTTTTGAAGCAGGAAATTCAAAAGACCTTAGAAGGGAGAAGGGGTACATTAGCCTGTAAGACTTAAGAACCAGTCAAGTTTTCTCATGGTTCCCTCTGTGCTCCCAGTATCTGAGTGGTTCCAGACATAAGCATTCCTGTAGTAGTGTCCACAACTCAAACATTTATTTTCTTTACAATACACCTCATGAAACTAAACATACTATGAGCCCATAGGGAAAGAAAAACAAATAAACAAAAAACCCACAAAAAAACCCCCAAACATATCACCTTGTTCGAAGAAAACAGTCCTTTATTTCCAAAGTGTGCTAGTAAATCAAGATTAAAATTATTCTGATGCATATGCAACATTTTACGCAGTTCCATTCTCAAAAATGTCAGAAAAATTGAGTGGTTGTGGGAAATATCACGCACTACAGCACTTGGAACTCCACTTCCTTTGGAGAGCATTATCTAAGAGACAGCAATTCCCATCTTCTGACTCAAATTTAAACTCAACAGAAATCACTACCCTGCATAAAAGCAAGATAGCGCCTATCAGCTGCTAGTAATAGCTGGCCTATGACAAAAGAAATGCCCAGTCTTCATTAATATGTACATATTAATGTATCTAGTTTGATAAAGAAAAATGCCACTTGCTCAACACTGTCCCTGAAAGGCTGGCGGCATTTATGAACGGATCTCAACTGCAAGGCATGAAAATATTTTCAACAGATCTGAAGGAAAAAGGAGAACTAGTGTTCTGAAAAACTCCCAACACATAAAAAGACAGTTGTGCCATTTCTTGGATGAGACTCATTTTTCTCTTTCCAAGTACAGACCTGTCTTTTTCACAGAGATTACAAAAACATAAAACAAAAAGCTGGAGAATGCTTGAGGGTTTTTTCTAGGTAACTTTTTTTCCTCAAATGATAGATGCTTCCTAGACCAGAACAGAGAAAAACCCTTTATTCTTTCCCTGTCTGTGCAGCTTTTAGCACATTTGAGAGATAAATTGTCTTGGAGGTGAAACCAGGGAAGGCATCTAACATGCTCTGGACCAAAAGAAATTAAGTCTGCCAATTTGCATCATCTGTTCTTAAGGAAGGTCCTTGAGTCCTAAAAAAAATGTGGTTTGTTCCTTGGGGAAAAAAGGGAACGAAAACACCCCAAGCTTTCCAATTCAAACAGTTTTCCAAATAATCTGCTTCCATGACCCCTTCAGGCAAACAAAGTGATAAAATTTTAACTTTTTCAACTGCAGCTGACCCCAAGGAGAAAAAAAATATAATCTCGAAGACAAAATAAACCTTTCAGTAATTATTTTCAAAGTTTTACTGTTTTACTTTCAATATGCAAAGTTACCTAAACACTTCTCCATTGTATTCTTAGGAACTAAAGAAAGCCTGAAATCGGTGTACTTTCAATCTTCAAGACATGCTTCTCTAGAATTTGCAACATTTTTTGAGAATACAGACGTCTAGAAGTCATGTTTCTTCCTAATACATTGACACTAGAAAACACTGCAAGAGAAAGGTTAGGACATTAGATCCAAGAAGCAATTCTAGCACTCTTAAGAATTACTACAGTTAAACCTAATAAAGTCTCAAAGAATGGAGAACTTTGCAATTTGAAGTTTTTCAGTTACCCAAAAGGCAAGGAGATGCTTTCTGCAAGGAAAAAAAAAAAACAAACCAAAAAACAATCGAGCAGAACTCTGTCCTCTCTAAAACAAACACTGAAGTAGGACAGTAATACAGCCTTTGAAACAAGCTGTATAATTGTATCACAAATACAACTTTTTTTTTCTTCTAAGAACTGGCCTCTAATTACACCATTAACATCATCCTGATATCCTGCAGTTAAATAATTTCTTGGTGTACTGATCTACATATGGCTGCTTTTGTCACTAAATCTTATTTTTTTTTTTTTTTTAAATCATTTCTTCAGGTTCAAAGTATTTCCTCAAACCAGGACACATCTTTTGACACAGAGTCACTCTTCGCGAAAGCTGCTCTATTCTATTGCTTAGAATTTGGAAACTAAGTGAAACTCCAGTAAAATCGTAGTTTTTGCCAGGCTTGGTTTACCAACACAAATGCTTACTGGTTAGCACGTTCCATGTTACAGGTTGGCTCTCCATATACACTATGCTGCTTTACTACTGTTGGTGTGATATGCATAGAACAGTTCAAAAAGTCAATGCTGGACACGTAGGTAGACATAAAATTACCATGGAGCAAATTAAGGTCTGAACAGGGTAAGAGTTACTCTGCAGTACTTCCCCAGGTGCAGATTCTCTTACCCCACAGCAAACATGAGGCAACTGACTACCAACAGGCAGGCTACCTCATACTACTTTGCGGAATAAAAGAATTCACACAAGCAGTTAATTGACAAAACAGTGGCACGCTGCCAGTTACAACTGCCCTGTAGCAATCCCTACGCATACCCAACCTAAATACCCATACACACCACACACCCTCACCCCTCCGCTAATGAAAACTGAAGATACAGAGACAGCACGTTGCTGTGGTAAGCAACCCTAAAAAGAAAGGTGATGCTTTGATGACTGCAATGTGCTCTGTTTAAAACTCTGACAAATTAAATTTAGCGTTCTAAAATGCTAAGAGGGCTAAGAGAAATCCACCAACACTTCTTTAGAAAGGGAGTTAAAGAAACATAGGAAAAAATACTGAACTCTTACACTCCTTGGACATGTTAGAAAGTCCAGACTGATAGATGACTGGTTAAGTAAAGAAAAGCTTTAATAATACTAAGTGTTCTACCATTTCGGGTCAGGCAAACTTTAGCTGTAAATCTGTATACTGAACACTCTATTATTTAATCTTTTACCAAATACCCCACTCAATCAGTATTTGTTCCAGAAATAGAGTGTTAACCCACCTTTCAGAGACTTCTTGTTTTAGCTTTGGCATATCACCCAAAGACAGGTCAGTGTCCAGGAAACGCAGGAAGTCCCTTTCTGCATTAAAGGACTCTTTTTCCAGATCAATATCTGATGGATTTTGAGCAATGAATGAAGAATCTAAACTTCTCTGATGCAAATCCAATGCATCAACTTCAGCAGGACGACCACGAATGCTAGCAGTGCTAAGAACATCCCCTCCTTCCAATTCTAAGTTACTGTTTTGTTTAACATCACGCTGAGGTCGACTATTCAACCCATCATCTCTGAATCCTTTAGCAAAAGGATTGTAATCTATTTTCAGCTGGGTAATCTGGATGTTCTGGTAGGCTGTAACTGCAAAGAACTCCGTCTGTGGAAAGGTAAATGTATGGACATCTGGGCCGTTGAGCTGAATGACTTCTGTGGCTTTGTCTGCAGGCACCAAGTGAAGTCGTGGCAGATAACGGTGCATAGAATGCAAGATTATATGACCCTCCTGGTCCAGGGTATTGTTGGTAAGTTTGAGTTTGTAGAAGGATACCGGCTGGTGCATCCAGTACTGGCCAGTGGAAGGGGATTCTGGATGAATAAACACTCGACCAAGAACATGTGGTTCTGCCTTCCCACTGGGCTCCCACCAACGGCCATTCCATTTGTATCGGTGATTGTCCACGGGGGATATGTCCATGACTAGGATGTACTTCTGACTGGCATCCAGACCTGTAATCCAGTATCGGCAGTACGGGAACATGCGCCTCCCCTGCTTCGTCAGAATCATCTCTGTGTTGCGATGGTAGAATTCATTCCACATACTGTTGTTATCCAGGGTGACGGTAATGCCCCCTGAGACACAGTCAGCTGGGAGGCAGGTCTTGACTTTGGATTTTATTGGAGTTGATACGCTGCTGGCGAGGGCACAGGCATCACGGTTTGCTACTAGGATTCCTTGGTCAGCTTTACCGTTTCCCTGCTGTTGTTTCAAGATGACAAAAAAAGCAGGCGCTGCACCAGACACAGTCCCACCATCCCGGCTACCCAAGACAATCTGCTGTTTCTCCATGATGAGCACTCTTACAGTTTCTCAAATCAAATGCAAATTCTACACAGTGCTGAAAATCTTCTATGTGCATTCACCATTCTGGAAAAAAGGAAAACCCAGTTAAAATTATTCAAATACAGCCTAAGAAAGTAAGTGAGTCTCAAGAGAAATCCCTTTTGTAACAGTTCTCCACATTAAAAACTTAAAAGATAATCAGTACTATAAAATCAAGCACAATTAGGATGTATCAAATCAAAGTTGCCTGTGTGTAGGTAATTTAGACCTAAGAGACATGGGGGCTATGACACCTTTAAATTGTATTCTCATTTAATGCTTTGCCACAACAGAACTCCTTGCTTCACTTGATACTTCAAAGTGCTCTTTGTTCTGATATTGCCTCAATTCTTCAAATCATTTGCTTAACAAACAGCATTTGGCTAAACGTTGGCAGAAGTTTTCAGAAGAGCAAACGGCACATCTCTAACACAAAAGCAGAAGTCATTTGCTCTTGCCAGAAAGAAAGAGTTCTCAGAAGTCCAAAACTTCCCAAAATTGCAAAGAAGGAAAGAAAGGAAAAAGAAAACAGAACATTAAAAACATTTCCCCCAAAGTTTCTTTACTGAAAAAGACTAAGTTTGTATGGTTGGAATTTCTTTGCTCCCACCCACCCCAACCCCAAGAACTTTTAAACGTCCGTCCAAGGCACAAAGAATAGAAGGCAAAAAAATTGTTCAAACGGATAACCTTTGGGGAGAAACAGACAAACTAACCTCTTAAAAGCCCCTGCAGTCAAGATTAAATGGATGAATGTGAAGCAGCAGTTAAGATTAAATAGATGAATGTGAAGCACCGGGAAACCTTAGCTACTTCTATCTTCTAAATCATGGAAATAATTTACTTCAACTTGTACTGTTAGGATTAGCCTAATCACTGTTTAGGGAACTAAAAAAATTGCCTTTTTCTGCATATACACAATTCCACCTCTGTGTGTCTACCTCACAGGCTAAATATTATGTCAACATTCTAACAAAAGATCATTAACAACTTCATTTTTCAAACAGTCTGTACATTTCTCAATGTGAAAATTTAAAGTAAGTGCTTCTGGTAACTCACAAGAATGCCATTCCCACATTCCGATGTTTGTATTTGGATCCTTATTATATATGGAATACAACACTGACAAAACCCAACTGATTCTTGTATAGATTGTCTAGTTGGTGGGAATCAGAATAAAGAGGGAAATACCATCACTAGTGGTTAGCTGCTTGAAAACAATCATATTTCTTTCCAAAGAATTAACTCGAATTCACAAATTTTAAGTGAACTGGGTATTCATTTATTTTGTTAGGACTGGGGTAGTGTAGGAGGAAAGACTCCTCTGTGCAAACCAACTGCAACATGCACATGGGAAATGACCTCAAAGCTCAGGAGGCAGGCAATTTATACTCCATGATAAATGTTCTTGACACCTACAAAATACAAGAGATCTACTTCTACCCTTTAAACTCTGCACTTCAAAACTTCATGTCAAAATTAAACTAGAGGAAAAAAAAACCCAAAACTGCTCTGCACAGGTTTTGAGACCTGTGAAGTTACAAGATTAGTTTTCAGTTTTACTTTGAGGAGGAAACACTTCCCCACAAACACACCCACAATCATCCACCCACCCAGGACTATTTAATAGAGTCTGGAACACAAGATGAATTAGCTGCTCAAAATGAGCTTCTATTTTAAGAATGTTGCCCTGCTTTTTCAATAGAGCACATCTTAAGTCCCAGCAACACAAAAAGTTATCCCCAAGAAGTTTTTTCATGTTGATCTATAAAAACAGAACAGAAATATAAATTCCTAATAAAAATCAGGGATGGGGAGAAAGAAATCGCATCTTAAGTTGTGTGTGATTTTCCACCAACTCACCCTCTCTACATACACATACAGCATCTATGTACAGTGAAAATACAACCATAAAGTGTGTTCACATTAATACTGTGCAATATACATCAAAACTCAGCTCGGGAAGAAAATGCACCATCAAGGCAACTTCAAATCTGGTTTAATACATGCAGAAAGCCTGCAACTTTAAATTTACCTGAGGTACAACCTACACAGAAATAAATTCAAAAAAGCTCAACAATCGTGCACTCAGCAAAAATTCTACGCATACAAAGAGCTACTGTGTCACAGTCTCCGTTTCCTAACATTTAAAGTTCTTGCATTGCACTGTTGTAGTTACTGCTACCAGAAGCACTGCACACAGTATCAAGCCAAAGATGCGTGTGGTTACAATACCATTATGTGTAATTGCAGTAGCCAAAAGCTACATTATTTCAGCACTAAGACAGTCTATTACAAGAACAATTTCACACATTTTATTACACTTGGTCATACACACTAGCCTGTTTTATTCTAAGCACTGAGTTTCTAAGCCAATGTTTCAAGGAAAATGTGTGTATTCGTGGAAGTTGAAGTTCTAATCAGCTTCACATACTTCACTTCTCTACCCAATAGAGAAGTCTTTAAGGTCTATATACAGGCCTTATACTTGAGAAGCACCACCTAACTAGACAGCAGCGGCCAAAAATACTCGAAGCTGCACTGAGATGTGCTAAAAGCAGGAAGATAATCAAATGGGAAAAAATCTGTTTCAAAAAATAAAATAAAAAACCCCCAAAACCAAAGAAACAACCCCAAACCAGCCTAAGCTGCTCACATCACGGTCTCTGTAGGCCATGCCCACAGGCAGGGAGGTCTGCTGGGGTTTCTCCCGCCGCAGGGCCAGCCCCACCGTTAGGCACGGCCAGCCGATGACGACATCCCGCCGCCCGCACGGGAAGAGCCCTCACGCAGCGGCGGGGAGCGCCGGAGCGCGAGACCCGCGGCACAGCCCGCCCAACCGCCGCCGCGTTGCCGACGGGAGCCCGGCGCCGGGCCCAATGGCAGCGAGCGCTGAACGCGCGGCGCTGCCGTTCAACACCGCGGCGGCGGTGCCGCTCGCCCGCCCGCGCACCCGGAGGGACCGCCCCGGCCCGGCAGGCTGTGCCCGGTGCGGCGAGAGGCGAGCGCCCCGCCCGGGGCAGGTGGTGCCACAGCCACCGGCCGAGCGGCGCCACTTGTCGCTTTTAACGCTCTTCCCCCCTCCGCCGCCCCCCCCCCCGCCGCCGGACGGCCCCGAGCCGGAAGCCTCGGGATGGGGGCAGGCAGCCGCCGCCGGCAGCCAGGAGCGACGGGGGCCGGAACCTGCGGTGCCTAGCGGAGGGCAGCGGGACGGGCGCACGTGGGGAAGCCGCGCCG
>KZ506730.1:72524-102568 GCA_002844005.1 Limosa lapponica baueri | reverse complement strand
GTTGTGTTGTTTTCTTGCCAGGAAACCAACCTTCAATGATCTCGGTGCCTTTCTCACTGATTTACACCAGTATCGGCAACAGGCAAGTCAGGCCCATGGTGCAGGCCTCTGGGATAAGGTCTGCTCCACCGAGACAACGATGGCTGAATGTGAGAGCATAAACCCCCAAATAAAGTCCCCGTGTGCCAACTGTTGCCTTCAGTTACAGCACTGCAGCCCTCTACCTACAGCTTGACAGAGCTCAGCAGACTGGCAATATTTCCCGGACTATATTAAGAGAAAAAAAGGAGAAATACCGAGCCATGTTATTTTCTGCTATAAATAGGTTCAGCTCCTCTCATTTGGATCCTTGCCTGATGATGTCTGCAGAAAATGTTGGCCCACTGGCAGGGCAGCAGCCCTGAGCCATTTCAGCGGTGACCCAGAGAGATTTCATCAATAGGTGGAAAATATGGGAAATATCTCACATGTTGAGCCCAATCGTTGCCTCAGGTACAGCCCAGCGCATCAGCTTCAATGGAAGTGCCTTGGCGTAATCGGGAGTGTTGGCAGACAAGCTGGAGTGAATCAGACTGGGGGGGAGGGAGTGTGAGAAGTCACCGGCTGTTTGCTCTGCCGGAGATTTCCACCCCCACAGCAGTGCTGGTAGAAACATGTGCCTGTGCTTCATCCTTCTCTGTGCATCCTCTGCCATCTTCCCTACCTTCAGCAGCGCCGGCAGGGCCGGCCCCGGCTGCTGGGATCCCCAGTTCCTGCAGAGGGGGAGCAAGCAAATACTGGGAAGATGGGTCTTAAACTGCCCCAGCTGTCTGCTGAGAAAAGGCCAAGCCTTGAAGTCGGGATTTGACACAGGATTTTTTAGCATCGGGGGTTCTGGAAACAGCTAAGTGCCTGCTTCGTTCCAGGGCACAGTCTGGATCCCCTGCGTAACCCCCAAGTCTACACCTTCCCTTGCCCTCACACTCTGCAGCTCGGGTACAAGGTCCATGGGCACTGAAGGGCTGCTAAAGCTCAGCCACAAGCCTGCAAAATATTTCTGCTCCTGCTTCTCTTTGTGTATCTTTGTGCAAGAGGAGGGATAATGTAGACAAATATTCCCAGGAAATGTATTAATTAGGTCTGAACCTCACCTGATGGTAGTGGAGGCATGCTGCTTTACATCATCTAGCGATGTGAACCTTGGGTTGTTTTAGCTTCTTTTAAGGTAATTTAATAAGAAGGAACAAGGAGAGGCAGCAGCGAGTGGCCAAAGGGCTCTCTGCTCCAGCTAACACCCGCGCCGCACAAGCAAAGCAGCTGTTGCAGAGGCACTCATTGGCGGAGCAGAAGTAAAGAGGCAGCAGCAGCCTCCCACGCAGCTCGGGTAATGACAGGGTAGCAGCCAGGATCATTGTCTTATATATTAACTAAGAAAGCAGCCACCTTCTGAATTTGCTGCACTAATTGCTCTGTTGCAGCGTACACAGCGTGCTTCTCTCCTGTGTCCCACCATTTCTCTCAGCTCCCCCGTTTTGTCACCTTTCCTAGCAACATGTTTATCGCCATATAGTGCAATATCTTATATTCCCGATTAGATCATTTATGCCTGCAAACCCTCTCTCCTGTTCAGGAATTCCTGCTTCCTCACACTGCAGACTGGCAAGAGCCAGCCCCTACAAAGATTTTTCTGGAAACTAGTCCAGCCCCGTTAAATGCCTACTGAACTCAACAAATCTTAAATCAACAAGTGCTATCCATTTCCTGAGGTCAAATGTTTCTTTCAGTTCTATTTTAAGCCAGTGAAAAGAAACTGGAGGAAACAAAAGCTGTTTAGATACTTTCCAAGCTGCGACTGGTGGCTCATTGGAGTGCCTGGCTGGAAAGCTGGGCTCGGTGGGAGCCAGTGACCGTGCCACCAAAACACCCAGCTCCTCATTTCGGTCCTATTGTCGACACGACCAAAAGATGTGCCGTTTCCCTAGCCTACCTGCATTTAGGAATGAATTGGCTTTGTGTGCCTCGAGCTGGAGGATCCACGGAGTAATTAGTAAGCGAGGAGTCAATCATCTTTGTTTTGTCACTAGACCTCGGTGCAGTGACTGAGGTCTGACTCATACTGACGCTTAGTTCCTTTTATATGACAGAGCAAATGCAATCAAAACCCATGTCCGTCAGTCTTCTCTGCTCTTGGACTAAGTAATTGATTTTTAGCTGGGTTTCCCATGGTAACAAGGCTTTCTGATCACCAGCTGCACGTGTTGGCCCTAATAGCTTTTGAATCCACTGCTTCATTTCAGGCAAATGCGATGGCAAGATTGAGGTCTGCAGGATAATTAAGTTCCTACAAGTTTTCTGAAAACAGGCTGTGTGTGGCAGACCCTATTAGTGCCACATCGGTACCTTCACCGCAGATGGAAATCCAGTGACTTCCGAGACTCCACCAAGGGAAAAGCTCTTCTAAGTACCTTAACTAGGGGCAAGCTTCACCCGCTGCTTGCAACCACCTGCAGGATGCAAATCCACAGGAGACCAGGCTTCCTCCGCTCCGAGTGTTCACAGAACAACTTGCTATTTTAAGGGAGCATAATTGGTGTTAAATAACAAATCAGTATAAAACTAGGACTGAGTATGAGGGTGCCTCATAGAAATTCCTGGTGAAAAATACAGGAATTTGCAAAAACTGGTGGCTGGCTGAGCACGAGGGGAAAATGAATACTGCCAGCAAAACAGAACGTGGACCAGGACGTGCATGTGTGTGCAAATATTGTTCCTTTCTCTGGTCAGCCAGGCTCTAACTTTCACTCAAAATCAATGGCATTTGACTTCAGGAAGGTTTTTAGTGAGTCAAGACAGCAAAACTTGCCTCAAAACACAGGTCAAGAAAGAAGGTGGCAGGTCCCAGGGTCGGTGTGCATTGGCTCCGAGGTACATCCATGCACTGGTGTGCATGGTCTGGTGTGCCAGACCGGTGCCTGAATCAGAACCGTTAGGCTAAAGCTTCCCTGGGGACAGGGTCACAGCACTGTCACCAAGTGGACGCAGAGCCAGGCCAGCTGTGTACAGCCTCTTCACGATTCAGGAGCGACACCCTGCAGGGCACTGGGGCCGGACCAGAGCACCTCATCCCTTATCAAAACACAGAGCCAGCCCCCACCTCAGACCCCTGCCCAGTCCCAGCTGGGACAATGCTTTCTCCATTCTAGATTTCATATATAGAATTCCCCATTTCTGCTTTCCCAGCCTCTTGTTTGCTGTCTTCACAGCTCATCCCATCTGTCCCCATTTTAAAATCTCCTTCCCTCCCTTTTTTCTCACTAGCTCTTCTTCTGGTGCCACTTCTCCCACCCACAACACAGCCTCATTTGTACCTGGTCTGACCAGGCTTGTGTGCGAAAGGATTAAATCGTCATTTGAAACAGATCCAAGGGACATCACTGGGCACTGGAACCTTAAAATATTAACTAAATCAGCCGCTTTGTGCTTCGGAAGTCATTTTTCCTGCATTGCAGATAGGGGGGCGAGTGCTCGTACCGTTTACCATCACTCTTCCTCTCTGTGTGAGCTGGCAGGCAGAGGGCGTGCAACGTGCTGTTTGCTGATGAAGAATAAAAGCGTGAGGTACACCTTTTCTTCTCTGTGAGCTGGAAATCCAGGGGCTCTTTTATGTTGCGCTTGGAACATTTGACTCAGCAGCTGAATTTTACCCACCGCCTCCAAAACTCTCTTCCATGGAGAGCACTGCCAGACATTGGATGGGTGCAGGCAACAGTTTTCAGGGAGGAATTGATGCAGAGGTTTTGCACTCCCAGGTAGGATGCAGCACATCCCAGTAAGGGCTTCTCCTCAGGCTCCCACACAGTGGTACCTGTCTCTTTGTGGAACCACAGGCCTGTGCCCATCAGATTGCTCCAACCTTGAGACTTTGAAGGCCGCAATGTAGAGTAACTGCAGCCTGGGGAAGCCAAACATATTCTCTGCCTCCAAGAAGTAGCTTAATTGCGCTTGTGATGTTTGGTGAAGGGAGAAAGAGGTCTTTCTGCTGGGGCTGACAGATTCACTATGACCCCACCCTGTAAGCGAGCATCACCACAAACTCTGCCACAGATAGGAGGCTGGGACTCAGACACAGTACATGTTTTATTATTAAAAAAATGCATAAAAACTAAAGACATGCTTCCCAAAGTTAGAGTCTATATGTACATCTGCGCTTCCCAGGCAGCTGCAGGGAGCATAGCCTTCTGCCTTCACTGCAAACGTGCACTGCACAGGTTCTTGTTACCCTTTGTTAGGTGTTATCTTCTCACCTGCATTTACAGTATTCCAGCTAAATGAAGAGAAAACTCTGTACTGCCTGGGGTGTAAGACGGTGCAGTTTGTATCTGCAATTGAGAAATGGTACCAAACTTTGGGAGACATCTGGAGGACGTCACTGTTCAGTAGGAAACTTCACAGAAAGGACCCATGCCCATGCCCCAGGCTGAAATTCCCCTTCCCTAGGAAGTGTTCTCATTAAGGGCTGAAACTGGACCCGAATTTTGTAGTTAGCCCCAAACCTTACAATACACAAATACAGGGCATCGAAAGACTGAGTGTTCTCGTATCAAGTCTGCAATCTCTTTTGACTTAACTGGTCCCACCTTTGCCAACTCAGCAAATGACGACATTTGTGGAATTCGTTTCTGAGAAAGAGCAATGTGGAATCTTAAGTCTTGTGATACTGCCGAGTTTTCAGCGCACTGGAAATAAAAGAAATTAAGATCTAGCAAATATTTAGGATCAGTAGAGTAAGATGTAACTGCACTTCCTTGCTGGGAACCACTGCACAAAACAAATGCTGATTTACAGTAAAATATTATTAAATTATTAAAAACCACACAAGCGCTTGCAGTTATAGTGAGTCAGACATGCTGATTGGAAAACAAAACAAAACCCGAAGGGCAAAACCATTAATTTTGCCCTATCTGGAAGGCTGCAGTGATACTAGTCTATGTTCTGATGTGACTTTTACAGCATGCCAGAAGACCTCCTAACTAGGAAGGACAGTGGTTCTCAAGCTTTTTCATCATGAGGACTCTCTCTTCAGAGAGATCTCCCAGTTAATCCCTTCTCCCCAACACACACACCTTCCCAAAACCGATTTCACACTGTCACTGCAGCAGCTACAGCACTTGGTTATTTGAAAAAGTCATAGGACTATTAAAGAGAAAGATTAAACGAGTCCTATTTTAAAGCAAATGCTGAATCCTGCTCCTGCTGAAACTGAAGCAAGTCTGCCATTCTGTAGCTAAGCTGTCTCCTTCCTCTCCTGGAGGGCAGCACTTAACATTAATTAGCACTGTTTCCCCATACTGCTGTTAAGTCCTCTCTACACTGCTTCCTTTCCATCCCTTTGAAGTTGGATTCTGTCCTCACACATGCCAGCTGCTCTGCCTCCCTTTGCATTTTAATGCCAGCTGCAAGCCTGGTCAGGCCTGAATTGGCATCCAACAGAAGAAAGACATAAAAGAGGTATGTGGGGTGAAAAGGGATGCTGGATTTTCATTTTTTCTCATTTCATCGCTCACCAAGATGTCTGAAACTCTTAAAAGAGCCCCAAACTGAGGAAGCAGCAAGTGTCACTGCATGAAGTAAGCCAGATGTTCAAATTCAGTGCTGGGTAGAAGCAGATCTGCAGATCAGTTTGAGAACCACTGAGGTAGGCAACAAGTCTAGGCAGTACTGTGGAGCAAACACAAGGGGAATTTTGCCCTCTTGTCCTGAATGACACTGTAAATACCCACTAGTGTTCTCAGAGGTACCAGTCCCGAAGTCACGCAGCCAGGATCGAAGACAACATCTACACAAGAGCGAGCACTGACTGAACAGAACATGTATTCAGCTCTGCTCCAGCCGTCAGTGAGAAGGAGCAGAGCACAGACTCTCACTGCCCACCTTAGCTCTGAACTCCTTTCAGCTGGATGCGATCACCCTGTAACCCTACAGCCCGCCTCCCCCAAATCCAAGGGGTTGTTGGGGTTGTGGTCCTTCCAAGCCATCTGCCACTGCAGCCCACACAGGTGGTGAAAGCTACAAAAGCTGCCCAAGAGCTCTGGCCAGTGCTGTTCAAAACCATTCCAGAGCCAGCATCAGAGCCCCAGGCGACACGGCACTGCGGCTCCACACATTTCGTCCCAGGGAAGCAGAGTGTCACTGCTATGTACAGGCTAACAACTTTTCTCTCCTTCTGTCTCCAGCTCATACAGAAGGCTTTTGTCCTCCCCTTCCTGCCCATCTGGGTGCCTTTCACCCTCGGCATCATCTCCAAGGCACAAGGGGCTCATGATGTAGCGATAGTCACTTGTGACAGCAGCAGCTGCCCCAGCAACAGTCTCTTCACCGTCCGTGTTTCCAAAGGAGGCGTGCAGGGCAGGGTCACTCGTAGACGCCTCTTTGTCCTTCCCAATGTTGACATAGAGAGGATCTTGACTGGAAGAGAGCGCGGACATCCTCCCCCGAATCATTTCCAGCTGAGAGCGGAGCATTGCGAAGCTGGGGCGTAGCTTGGGCTCAGGATGCCAACATCTGCACATGAGATCGTAGCTGCAAAATACAGAGGGAGACAAGAGCACTGAGAAGAAGAGCAGCCACCCTCTGAAGAGGGTCTCCATGCAGTGTAGCTTAAAAAGCACAGACACTTTCCTCAAAACCTATCGGCTTCGGCCTTGCACAGGTAACAGCACGCGGGCAGCCATTATGGGTCTAACTCTTTGTTCCTTCCCATTTTCAAAGGCATTCTTCTTGGTCAAAGTAATTATTTAGACAGTACCAAAAACCCCAAAAGCCCTGTCAAAGGATGCTGAACTTCTTGGTAAAAACCTCGTTCCACTGTCTCTGGAGAGCTAGAATAGGACTGTGAGTGTGACACCACTTAGGAATAACTTATGAATTTATTCACCCAAAGCATCCTGACAACCTCTGCTGCGGCTGAAGCCGTCCCTCCAAATTCTACTTCAAGAGCAGATAAAACACAGGAAGAAAGAAAGCAGAGATCCAGCTGAGGGAGGTGAAAGTTATTTCCAGAATATTCTTTTTTCACAACGTGTTAACTCAGCGCTCCTGGCGTAATGGAGGTGGCCCGACCGGCTGCCAGCGGGACTGGCAGAAGGCAGAGCGGGTTTGTTTAGAGGGCTGTGGAGGAACGGACAACAGCTTCACTGCTGGAGGATGGGATGCTGAAATGGCCTTTCTACTACAAAGGCAACACCTCTATGCAGAGGACGTGTTCAGTGCCATCACCAGCCTCAGGCCCCGTCCTGCAGTGTTTCTCTTGCAGTCAAATGCCAGCCACCTCAGCTCTAGTTGCCTGAGGGCCAGCATGAGGAGATGCTGCTGGCTCCGATGGCCTGGGCAAGGAGCTGTGCTCCCTCTGTGGCCGCCTTCGCGGCTCAGGGCCTGCGCTGGCTGGCCTCCCGCCGGCCCACTGGGCTGGAGCACAGCCAGAGCCATTGTCCTCCTCCTCCTCTTTGTGCATCACCCACCAGACTGGCAGCTGCATTCCTATGGCGGTATTGTTGCCAGTTCTGCAGGGAACGGGAACAAAGCACAGTGCTGGCACTGAAAAACACCGCAGACAAACGAACCTCAGTTAAACTTGTAAATGGAAAAAATCCGATATGGCCCTTACTGGGAAATAAAGCATTTCATGATGGCTTTTATTTTACTTTCTGTGTCCCTTGCTTGCTATCAGCTTTACAAGACTGGTTTTGGTCTCATGCTAGTTTTACAGAAAGCTTCTATGGTTCAGTTGTCTTAATCCTGATTTAGGTTCCTCACAAACAGTAGAAATAACTCTAAATGCGCCAGGTAAAATAGAAACTTCCTATTCTGTGGTACCAATTATTTTACCCTTGCTGGCAAACAGCAGAAATTCATTTGAAAGAGGTAGAAAACTACTGGCTGTACTGGGTCAGCCCAAAAGTTCAATTGCCCCAGCACCCTGCCTCTGACAGTGGCCAGTAGCAAATGGGAAAGCACATAAACTGAGGGTGAGCACGCAGTGATACATATCTTTCTGATATATTCTCTCAGGTCTCAATAACCTGTAGCTCAAGGGCCTCTTGAAAGGGTGGTTGTACCTTTTTAGTAGTTTTTGACGGATTTTTCTTCAATGCCTAGCAGCTTTCTGAATCTCTTCTCTACTTTTGGCATCTGTAACATCCTATGGCCATAAGCTCCACAACTTGGAACCAAAGCCACTCACAGCAGTCAAGGTGCAGACGTACAATGAATTTAAGCAGTGGTAGAACAATGTTTTCATTTAAACTCAGGAACAATTACAATGAACTGCTGAGAAGATAAAAGTGTACAGCTTTAATAACAAGCGTACAGATTATTCCCTATGCGGAAAAAAGACTGGAGAAAGGAAACCGCATGAAATAATCCATCATTACAACAAAAGGAAAAAGGGAGGAAAGAGGACTCCATGTTGTCGATTTCACACACAAGGAAGGGCTTGAAAAGGCCACTAAAGTCAGTGCTCATAGTTATGTCTTGCTTTGGCCAGGATGCTGAGAAAAGAAACGCCGTTGGGCGCTCAGTGAAATGTTTTCACCTTTCCCGGACTAGGCAAGCTTTTACCCTGGGAGAACTTATGATGACACTCCCTGAGGGACCTCAGCCCCATGTATGGATTCCAGGAAACTCCAGCCACCATCCATGGATCAAGGGTTCCTGAGCAACCATTTCAGGTAATCTGCTGGCCAAGAATGGTCCCTTGGCTGCGGGACTAAGGCAGGAGGCAAAGGGCGCAGCATGTGGCTGCCTGCTCCCCGCTGGGCTACCCGAGTCCTTCCTGCAAGTCTGAAAATCTCTAAAACCGGCATCTGCAAGATTGTCCCGGTTTTGTTTCCACCTGTAATTTAAGGTGGGACATTGATCTACAGAACCTTAGACCCTCCTATCTGCCCTCTTTCATCCTGTTATTTCTGTGAGAGCAGTAGATCCAATTTTGAAAACTGGGCCCAGCTTTGAAAGACATGTGCAGGCCACTGCCTCTGCAATCCAGTTTCCTCGTGGTCTTGCTAGATTGCTCTTCTATTCAGCCACGAAACTCATCTCTTTTCTCAGATGCTGGCCTGAGATGCTAGGGAGCAGCGAGTTTCTGGAAACACAGTTAGAGTTTCCACAAAGCCAAGAGCTGCTAACGTCGACGCTGTTCAAACCCTTGAGCCAAGTTAGCTGCTCGTGTAGCTACCACAGGTTCCAGGGAGCCCTGCCAGCAGAGAGTATCTGGTAGCTAACCCAGAGACTTTCTAGTGAATGGCTCTGTGTACTGGGAAGCGGATAGACTCAGATCAGCATCCCAGCCAGCTGCTCCCGTTTCCTTCCAGTGAGCCAAAGTTCTCAAGGAATCACATGTCAGCAGGGCGAGGAAGTACTCACACATCTTCCAGGCACTCTGGCGGCTGCTTCAGCCTGTTCCCGCTGATGAGGTAGTTGTAGATTTCTGCATTCTCAATGCCAGCGTAAGGGGTTTGCCCTCGGGTCACAATCTCCCACATGGTCACCCCAAAGGCCCACTGAAAGGGAACAGCACACAGAACAAGTGAACAGACGGCTCCCTGATGGCCGGGGTGGGTTTCAGTATGCTCAGACTGCGCCGACCCTCACAGTCCAGGGTAATGTCACGTAAGCAGCAGTGATGCAAGGACTATCCAAACTCTAGCTAGAAAACAAAGAAAGGATCAGCCACATCTGATGGGTCATGACATACCATCTTGGAAGACAGCTGAAGGCCCTGCCAGCCCCATCCTGCAGTGGAGCAGGTGAAGATTTGGGAGCTACTGCTGCCTTCCACTTGCAGGCCCCCCCCTAAGCATCTCCTACTCATGGCTCTTTAAGGTACACAGTATCAGTTTTCTGGTTCCCAGATACTAAAAGATTTTAGTTTGGGGCTCACAAATCAGTTTCTTAATTGACTGAGCCATTGTCTGAGTTCCTGGAAATGTACAGGCACAAATGAAAGAAGAATTTAGCCAATAAGCAGGGCAAGGAACAGACCAATTATGGCTCATGTTCATTTGCGCTCTACACTGCAATAGCCATATTTGTGCATTTAAACTAAACTTCAAGGTTTATTGGGTGCAAAAAATAACTATTTTCATAAGCAAAACCCTGTCCAGTGTCTACTGTAAACTGGCTGAACTAGCCATAACTAATCACTGAACATTGTCTGCAGCGGTTACAGCAGTCACTGGGAAATCCAGCAGCCAAGTTACACGGCACTCTTCAGGGACACTGTGACAACTGACACTGTGATCTCTTCAGGGACACTGTGACGTGGATAACTGGGAAGGCAAGTCCACAGGCCTGAAGGACAGAACTAGTGTGAAATCAGATCAAAAGAGAGCAAGGAAGAGGGGAGAAGGCATCAGAAGAACAAAAAACAAAAAACCAAAAAAAAGCCCAGAGGGAAAGGAAGCAAAAATTTCAGATGAATGGGTTTAGCCTCACTCCCCACGGGTGAAGTTATGGAGTGTCTAAGCACTGATATATTCAGAATCTATGAAGTTCCACCAATGCCTTCTGTAGGACAGAGTACCTTTGCTGCACTGGTACATGAGTGTGTGGCTTACATGCATTTCAAATGTCACCTTCAAATTGTCATACAGAAGAGAAAGGAAAAAGAGTAAGAAAGAAGAGACTGTACAAAACAGACAAAAAAGAAGAGGAGAATAGGAAAGGTGAAAGAGAAGATGGGGATAAGCACTGAAAAATGAAAGGCCAAAGGACAAGAGGAAAAGGGTTCTTGTCTTCTGCCATAAAGCACTTGCACATATTTTTAGTCTCGAGTTCTGACAGCACCCAAGGCAGAGGTAACACTGTCCTTCAAACACAAGGAAAACTCCCTTTCCCATCACCAGGGCTTTCCCACCCTCAGTGAATACAGAATTCCTCCACTGCAGCAGCAATACAGGTGGTCCCCAAATGCACCAGAGCAAAAAACTCACCACATCACTGTGTGTTGTGTACAGATTATCCGCCAGACTTTCCAGAGCAAGCCACTTCACTGGCAGCTTGGAAGCACAGCCCTGACGGTAGTAGTCTCCACTGTAGATTTTCTTAGAAAGCCCGAAGTCTGCAACACTCACGTTCATGTTCTCGTCCAACCTAAGGGAAAGTTTTAAGGACTGAGAAAAGTATTTACTGGCTACGTCAGGCAAAAAACGAGGTATGTCCAGGACTGTCTGGCCAGGGAACTGAGGTATATTATTCACTAAGTACTGCCCAGAGGGATAATGACTTCATCTGCTTGATGACCAATGTGAAATAGTTTAGTGGTCTCAAGTCAGTTCCTTGAGACTAACAGGGAGATAATTAGAACTAAGGAAGTAAGGAAATAGCCATGCTCAGATGGTCTACTCTGTCAGCCAAAGTGAGCTCAGAATCTTTCTGTAGTTTCCAAGATTAACAGAGGACATCTGTAGTGCTCATTGCTATCACTAAGGCCTACACCCTGTCGAGGCAACCAAAAAGCATAGGTCCTTGCCTAGACTGCTCAGACTAGATCTGCAAGATCTTCTCTCCA
Source organism: Limosa lapponica baueri (assembly GCA_002844005.1). Classification (NCBI taxonomy): domain Eukaryota; kingdom Metazoa; phylum Chordata; class Aves; order Charadriiformes; family Scolopacidae; genus Limosa; species Limosa lapponica. Next base: position 91,023 of record KZ506730.1, on the reverse strand, counting down.
GACCTGGTTAATGGTCTGAATTTCCCCTGTCACCCACTTAAACCTAGACACAATGGTAGACAGAGCAAGTAAAGCCCACAAACACTTCATGCTCCCAGGTCTCATAAAGGCCTCCCTGCTTCTCCCAGGAGATATGATGAAATAGGTATTCAGCTTGCTCTGAAGGAAGTCTGCATTTTTTTAAATGTTTAAAAATAGGTAATCAGTATGGGTTTCTCATAAATGTCAAAGCAGGCTAACCCATCATTTTTCATTATGGCTGTCAGGGTCCTGCCTGTACATCTGGACATTCAAATACCTTTGGAAATCTGTGTCTCTTTGAGGATTTTACTGGTTGTCGTGGTTTTGTTCAGAGGCAGAGTTCTGTCTGCCAGAATGGGTTATTCCTTACTCCGTTCTCAGGGAAGCAGCAGAGGGAAAAGCATAAAAAAAGGACTTTTCTTCCCTTCAAAGCAAGCAAGGCGCTTTCGGGACAAGAACAGCAATGTGGAATCATATAGTGTGTTCACCATGTAATTATTTCTAAAGGCATTCTCCACATAAGCCATTCTTCACAAGCTTTTAGGGAAATTCTACATTTCTTATATTGTGATAATCAAGTCCTCAAAATAGATACAAGAAATACAGATTTCAGGCTACAATGAAAGTTCCTTTCTCCTCACACAGCCAAACCCGTTCTCTCCTGTAGGTTACATTATATTGCAGAACAAATAGCCCATGCTGACACACAGCCATTAGAGTGACTAATTACAAACACATATTGTAATCAACCCGATGAAAATACATGTGCAAAACAATGATGGAAAAGTTTCTTATAAATAGGGTCGATTTGGAAGCTCAGTGGGACACTAGGAGTTGTTCCCTCCCCGCAGCACCAGCACCACCACCACACACCCTCACCCTTGTAGCCATGGCTCCCCTACGCCTATTGTCACTTAAATGCAAGGATCAGCATCCTTGGGCAGGATCCCTCCCCACTTCTGTCACATGAAAGGCTTCTCATCCCTCTCTCACCCTCTTTGTTTCCTCTAAAAACTCATGGGTCACTTACATGCAGTTCCGAGCTGCGAGGTCCCTGTGTATGAAATTTTTTGAGCTCAAGTACTCCATCCCACTGGCAATGTCAATCATGAACTTGAGGAGCGTCTGAACAGGCAAATTCTGAAAGAAATAAGAGTTTAAGTCCTGTTTCTGGAAGCTTTCAAGCATGTATGGCAAAACTGCAAGATCTGCTGGTAGATTAGGGAGTAGGGACGGGGGATATAGAGAGGATGGAATGGAGGAGTTGGTCCTCATACGCATGGAATTAAATACTTCAACAACACATCCAATAACTTCCTCTGGTATCAGACCAACCCTGAACTGACCTGAGTACATTCTCTGAAAATCCATACCCTCCCAGAAGGAATTCTACTGCAAGATAGACTTACAAAAGGGTTTTCCCCAATCCGTGACATCAGCAGAAAAGCATGAAGGTCTCCATGCTTCATGAAGGGCAGGATCACCATGGGAATTGGGAGACGGCCCTTGGGACGGCTCCGAAGACTGACTCCTAATAAGGACACACAGGCAAAGGGGTTTTAGTAAACAGAGGAGTCCCAAGGGAAATCTTACAAGCTGCTTGCCTTTCTCGTACAAATTTGGAGGAAAACATGCACTTTCAGCGGGTAGGTTCCAAGCTCCAAGCTCCACTGCATGGCTTCATGCCAGAAGGTGTTAAGATACCTCTAACCCTGTTTACTGCAGAGGCAGCACTAAGTACCCAGTGGCATAAATGTTTCTAGGATCACTCCAGACCAGACAGCCCCAAACCCCAGGGTCTGCAGAGCAATCTCCACATTCTGGAAGTTGTCCGCATTTCATGAGTGCCCACCCATGAGTGTCTTGGTTCTTACCCAGTATTTCGAAAAGGCACAACCTCCTCTCGCTCTATTTGTCTACCAACCCACCTGTCCACATTTCACGGCAGTTTAAACATTTCTCAGCCAGCTACACTCTCCCCGTAGTATTTGCAAGACCCAAAGAAATGGCTTAAGTAAGAAATGCCTATTAGAGGTGTACGAGGGCAAGTGTTGTGAGCACTTACACACACTCCAACTCCCTCTAGGCCTGCAAAGGAGCAATGTTGATATAAGCAGGACTCCAGGCAGCACAGAGGTGGTGGCACTAACACCTCTGTTGGACAGCAGTGGGGGTGTGTATGTGGGGCTGTGTGGGACTGTGCAGGAACAGGAGGTGCTCTGTGGCACCACGAGCAGCAGCGCTGGCTTACCGATCAGCTTAGTGACATGCGGGTGGTCAAACTCCTTCATGCACGCAGCCTCTCGCAGGAACTCCTCAATGTCAGTTGAGGTAAAGATGTCCGCTGGAAAAAAGCAACTGTAAGTTTTCTTCCTCTGTGGGTGGCTCCAAGGGGCTTTACAGATAATGATGATCAGAAGCTTGTTCTTTGTGGCACAGCACATGAGCCAGTTTACAACAAAGCAGAGCCTGACACTTTCTCCTGGGATGGGTGGCAGTAAGCACACATCAGGGACATCTGGTAAATTGGTTCTTGGCAGAGCAAGGACCTGCTGATTAGCAGCTCTCCTCTCAGTAACAACTTTCCTTGGAAGCCATGCAAATCATGTGTGGGTGTAAGAATTAATTAGCAAAAAGGACCTAAACCACGATGTCGGGGTGAGGACACACAAAATTAAAGAAAGTGTTGAAACCGAGGAGATGGCCTGGAGCCCCTGGCTGGCACAGCAGACCCCAATTCATCTCTGACAAGGATGACATGAAAGATCAATGCCTTTTATGACTCGTAGCATGATTCAGTCTTCTAAGGTGTAAGAGCTAAGATTTCTTAAATAACCACACTACTGGAGAACTTGGACCAAAGTCAGCAGTGACATAAATCACCATAAATTTGGAGTAAATTATTTCTCACTGCTACTACTCCAGATTTATGGAAGTATATCAATATAATGAAGAATTAGCTCAGTGGACTACTTCCCCCACTGCTGCTGCTGAATTTAGCAGGAGTTCTCCAGTCCTGCTATAAGATCAGACTTAGACCTGTAGGGGAGTATTCACATTATCTGCTTTAGGCAAGTAATTTAAATAAGATTCAGAAGATAGAAGTAGATTCCCTTTTTACAGTCAATGGAGAAAGGAAGGTGCCTCTGGAGGGTGACAGAGAGTTATCAAGTTACATGCCTCAAGGTAGACGGTCTGACTACATGAAAGCTTGCAAACTGATTAGAATTATTGTTGAAACTGGATAAAATGATGCGACTCACACTAATGTGGTACTAGTATATTTAGCACAAACTGGTATTCTGTGGCTGGCAAACTCAGCTCCAGAGATAAGTGAGTGTGACACTGCTTTAAGTCAGTCACAGTTAATTTTTGCCTTACAAGCAACAGGGGTGAAATAACATAGGTTAACATATACACACATACATATATGTACATACTTGCTTTGACTTATACCTATCTATTAATTGCTTTTCTTGTTACAGACTTCTGCCTGACGAATGTGTTAGTTGCCCTGGTTATGTATACTCACCAAGGAATAAATCAGAAGGGAGTTAGACTACTTAGTCAAATATGCCTGACTGAGATGAGTTAGCTTGTCACTGCATTCAGCCCAAACACTCTTCTCTTTATTCTACGATATACACTTGGAGGAATACCGGCTTTCACTGCTGAATTATTAGGACAAAGCAGACCTGTCTGAGCTGCCTATGCCGCATGATGTAGTGCTGTGTTAAATCAAGCCACGGAACAAGATCCTCTATAGACAGAAGAAGCTGTAGCTGTGCCTTGGTTTTGGTTGCACTCACCACGTGCTAGGTGCTGTACAAGCAACTAAGGTGGCATAGGTCCTTCCCTGAAGAGCTTCTACTACAAAAAGACTGCCATGAAAGGGATGGGAGACAACACGGGTAGAGTGGCTGAGTGGGAAGCTCAGAGAGGAGTAAAGAGCATCAGGGGATGTTTGCTGGAGAACAGGACAGATAGCATTTAATCTTTCCAAGCTCTCTTCTCTTAAGTACTTCAGGTAGCCCTGCTTCCACTTACCTTTCAGCATCTTCACTGCCACTTTCTGGAAAGAGCCATCATCTAGCTTCAGTAGTGCCTCTCGAACTGACCCAAACTCCCCTGTGAAATGACCAGAGCAGGCAGTGAGGGAACAGCTTCTTGTGAAGAAAGTGTGATTCACAGCAGGTTCACTCCAGGGGTGACTAGCAAAGAAGCTGAATAATCATAAGAAATGCAGCTCCCAGCTTCATTTTTCATTTTGCAGTTCCAGCCAGCAGCATTCAGCATACATGTGCCTAGAAGAGGCAGCACTACCAGCAGACAGAGGCCACTGTGCTGGCAGTCCATAAGGCGAAGGAAAACAGGAGGGAAATAAAGCAGTCCACTACCAGATGGACAATGCAGAGTCAGAGTATGAGCTGGGATCCCAGGCAGACATTTCTGGAGAAGCTGTATCGCGAGGGCTGAGTCTGAGCGAGGGTCTGGTCAGAGACGGGGTTATTAGCTGGAGCAGTGAGTGGATGGGTTGGCTGAAGAAGCTCTCAGTGCTGACAGCCATCAGAGCTGAGTAACGATGCCAGGACTCAACCATTTGAGACACAATCAGGCCTTATCTCTCAAAACATGGGGAATGACTTCTATGAATCACAGCTGACCAGACAAAACATAGAACACCCACTTGTGTGTGCACGATATGCTAATTCACAGGAGGAAGTGTTTACCCTGGTGTGTTCTCTGAGGGACATAAGAGGAAATGCAACTGGCCAAACCCTCTTCGAATTATTTTGGCCTGAAGTGGCCTTATACCACAGCACAACAGCCTCTTTGCATTAGATCTGGCTCTAGATTTGCTCTCCCTAATTTTGTAACTGCTCACCCCACCCAACATGCGTTCATATGAGGAACTCTGGCACTGAAAAGAAGGAAGCAAAATACAGCATTCAAGACACCTATCCCAAAAGCATTATCTTTCCACCAGTTTTTCACCAGTGTCTTTCACTACTGTATGGCACATGCTTATTTCACAATAATCACAAGCAGTGCATCTGACCCCAAAAGAGGAAAATGGGAAGAAGCAAAGGCATTTTGTACTCCTTCTGTATTACAGAGCTGCTGCTCAGCTGTAGAGTCAGCGGAGCCCAAGATAATGCCATCTTATAACCTGTATGTTGAGCATGGGGCTGGGGGAATGGGGCTGACAACATACACCAGATCCTGCCAGCTACCATCCTCCCACCAAGGCCATCCCCAGAGGCCCCACTGCAGCCCATTTCCAGTTTGTTACCTGTCATGGGGACAGCCCAGAAGGCTTGAAGCAGGATCCCAGAAACTGGCCAAAAGCTGACACTCACAAACAGATGACACAGCTGTTTAATTACTTAGCATTGTTAAGCCCTCTGAGACCACTTCTGCAGGAAGGTCATCTTCCTGCTCTGAAAGAAATGCATTTGGTCTAAGAGGGATGGAGCAGAAGAATGCTCCCAGAGGTAAAGGATCAACAAAAACTGCACTAAAACTAGCCTTATAAAGAAAAAGGAAGTCAAACACTTCAGCCTCCTTTTGCTTATGACCCCTGATTTATGATCCTCTCTTAGTTATTGGCTTTATCATTTTACGTTTTTAATTATTTCTAGAGATTGCCTTCAGCCCGAGAAGAAGGGAAGGATGATTCAACAGTTAGCAGCCTGCCCTGCCATTTGGGAAATCTAAATTCAAAACCAGCTTTTCACACAGAGTTTCTGGGCCAATCTTTTAGCTAAAGTTAAGTGAGAAGCATCCCACCTTTACTCTGCCTATCCCTCCTGACCTGAAAACCTCACAGAAATGTTAGGAGCACCTGTGTGGGAGATCCAGATGGGGATCCACAGTCAGAGGAGCTCCTAAGGACCTGAACTAATGAGGACAAGTGTCAGCAAAATTCAGTACCTGTTCCAAATGTGCCTCTATTAGAGCCCGAACTAAAATCTGGAGTCAAACTGCCCCAGATGTTGAGAATATCTGAAACAGAATCAACATTTTTTTTTTGAGGGGTTGGAGTGTTTGAGGTAGATCATCTCTGTCTGTATTGTCTCAGCCCATTTATTACTTTACGCATACATAAAGTATGCTTATGCAAATGGCAGGAATTCTATAGTGCCATTTTGTTAGTAAAAAAAGTGGAAGTTTAATTGAATATTCCTTTGTTTAAATCCTTGAAAGAAATTCACACACCAGTGAATCAATGGTACTTTGGAAAGCTAAGCATAGACTGCAGTTCATGACTCTATAAAGCCATATTATAGAAATGGCTTAGCCAATATCCTCTTAGTTATGCTAAACCTTTGAAATGTTTTATCCCAGAGGAAGGGAAAGTTCCATTTAAATTGCCACCTACAAGCAGAAGGAGAGAAAACAGGCTGCTTATAATTGCTTCTCCCTACCCAACAGTAAAGGTAACACAAGCAGGACTTTCAATGTGAAGCCTTGTTCAGTTTTGGTTCTTACCCTTGCCCAACATTCTTCCCAAGGTGAACTGCTGTTCCTGGATTAGGACATCTTTGAGTTTCGTCTTCAGCTCATCACTGATCCCTACGCTCTCCACTGGAAAAAAACAAAGGAAGCATCAAATAAGGGATACTTAAATATTCAGTCACAACATCAAGAGTCACCTGTTCTAATCTCCACCTCCAATCCGATTCCCATACTGTACACTGAGTTTAAAGCGTACTGCTGATACTGTTAAGCCATATTTATCTCACTGTTGCATAATATTACAGGGGAAGGAGTCCCTGGAGTGTGAAACTGGGGCAGGGGAGTGGCAAATTTATGTCTTGCACTAGTATACACAATGACTGTAGCTGTAATTAGCCACTGCTATGTAACTGGTATGGCAACAGCAATTCTGGCCTTTCACCTCTGCCATCCACAGTGTGTAAGTCTCCTTGTAAATTAATCCCATGTTCTTGATCCAAAACATCAGTTTCGGGGAGAACAAAGAGAAAGCACAGTACATGCATGAACATGGCTTCTCAGGCAGAAGCACTCAGGTCATTTTACTTACATGTTGCTTCAATGAGCTCTGGGCCCTCCCTGTTGAAAGACCTGGCAGCTCTGAAATGGACTGCTGGATCCCCTCTGCCAACCACACTGCCAAAGGCATGGCTAGAAGGCAGAAAAGACACACAGGGCCATGATTACATGGGCCATTCACTTCTAAAAGGGTGTTTTGAACAATATGGATGATTTCTCACCCCTTGCAATATAAATACTACAGACTGTTTTGTTAAAGAGGTTGTAGCTGGAGAGAAGGAACGATGGGTTTATAGTGCCTTGCTGATGCACCTAGAGGGGACAGGAGCCTTCCAAAAGAGGGGAAATCACTCCTCCTGAGCGCCTGGGAGAAGCTGCAGGTTGAGACAGGTTGCAAGAGTCACATAAACAGAGATGCTGCTGTGAGAGGGAGGTCTGGGACACTGAAAAGAATGGGAACCTTGCTTGCAGCAGGGAGCAACCCACAGCAAAGTGTCAGAGGTGCTGTAAAGGAGACTTTCTTGGGGATCCAGAAGGTTCTGGGAAGTCAGGAAGTTGCAAGCTAGACTGAGAACCAGCATGGGATAAAGAGCCCAGCCCCGAAGAACACAGAAGGTGATTAATCTGTGGGTCTTTTCTCTTTGGATCTCTTAAGCAGCAGTGCTAAGGACTTCTAGAATTACTTTGATCTAGTTTATATTTCCATATTCTAATAAAGCCTAGCTATTGACATAACATTTTTCTACTGTATTTTTGGTACACACATTAGCACACTTTCTTGCTAGTCTCTAATTCAGGGTCACCCCCAAATTGTAAAAAAAATGGTTATCCAAAGAAAGTGCCAAAGGTACCCAATCCACAATGCTTTTTGAAAAAATAATTGAGTCAGAAAACACACTAGAGGAGCAAGCAAACATCTCTCTAACCAGCACAAGGAGAACCTCCCTTACCCAAACCGAGTTTCCTTTCTTCTTTTTCGAAGGAGAATCAGAGCCAGGGCAACAGCCGTGACCAGAGCTGTAAGAATGCCCAACGCCACAGGAACCCAGGACGTTCCATAAGGAGGTTGTCTCTGGCCACCTAGATGATGGAGAAAACACCAATCAGGAAATAAAAGACTGTCAATGGTAAACAGACCATACTGGGCTACTTCTTCTTGCTTTTAAATGGAAAAGCCATGCTGCTGGATCTGGTGTACACAGTGGATCATTGTACACTGGAATTTGGCATAAACAGCTACTCAGTCCCAGTCAATCATCAGAAAAACTTGCTGTTTCACACAGCAAAAGCAGAGCAGATACATCCAGTTATCAGAACCTACTCTTAGTTTTGAGCCTCAAGAAAGTGAAAGGCGCTGCTCCAGGTTATACCACTTTACATGAGCTCATGATCTGGGGCACTTTATAAACTAGAGTCTCAGGACAAAAAAGTTGCTTAATATGAGCATTTTCTGCGCAGGTTTCACCTCGTTCTGCTTGAGGCAGCCAGCAGAACCTTGACCAGGCTACACAGTATTGCCTGAATGCCAACAAGATAACATTCTGAAAGACAATAAGAGAAAGACAATTGCCTCACTGCAATCTGGTTGAAAATATTTACATTTCCCCTCTCACCCCTCCCACAAAGAGAAGCACCCTGTGGGACTTGGTATCAGCTGTAACTTCCCAATGCCGTTGGTTGGTTGTAACTTCTCAATGTCTCTCTACCAAAGAAAAAGTGAATTTTAACGAGTGCCCTGCGAGTCAAGAAATAAGTTAGCCAGCATGCAGCTTCCAATTCTGGTCTAATATTTGCTCCCCAGAATATGTATATTTTTTACTACAAACTGTCTACAGAAGAAATGGAGATGCTGCCAATCTGAGTAAGCTGCCAGGGAAGAAAGATAAGCAATATGGTTATGAATAAAAGAATATTATCTATGCTTGGCAAACAACAGATAAATTAATCCCATTCCCTAAGAGATTTCTTCTCCAAATACAATTACTAAAGATTAAATGTGAATTTGAATGGGTTTATTAAAATCTAGGATAGCCCTCATACCTCCAAATTGTCTAAGAGCAAACAAGAACAGGTAAGAGGGCCCCAAGCACCTCCTTCATCTTCATGCTTCCTTGCTCATCTTCAACAGTTGACTGTGTTTTACCAGAAACTAAGGAAGAATCATCTTTGATGATGTAACTAATCCTTTTACATGAGAATACAAGTAAACCTGTCTTTAAAAGAGATGTTAGGCTACTGGGCTGAGATTTGGATAAACCTCTGCATAGATGTATGTGAAAAGGAGGAATCAAACACCCTCATCGGCAGAGCCCTGGCAGGCAAAAGGCTTCGAAGGCTTGATTATTAGTTACATTGTCGAGCCTTATTATCCAAGTTTTAAAGAAGCAATGTTAGTCTAATAAACAGGTAGAGCTTAAAGAAACAGAATTGTGGACAGAGGAAGCAGACTAGTACTTCTCCACTTGAAACAAATTATCAGAGCTTCAGCACCTATTTTCCAGCATCTTATCTCCTTCAGTGACTCATATATTCTTTTCCCACCCAGAAGGCTTTATAGGCTCTGGGTTTTATGATGCTCTCTCTTGCTGCATTTTCTGATCTGGCCTTTGAGGCTGCTTAGGAGGAGGGAGAGGGATCAGAAACAGAAGTGGAATGAAGATACAATGAAAGGCAACTCCAGCCCTCTCCACGATTCCCAAGCCAATCACTCAGGCTGCTCCTGCCAAACAATCAGGGTAGAAACAATTAATAACACTGATGTAGAAGGTCCTCTCTGAGAGTTAACAATAAGGTTTCCTTCCCCCTACGGCGAGACAACCTCTCTTGGCCTATTTTTCCAGTCTCTCTCTGCTAGCTGGCCTGGTGAGAGAGCAGGGATTTAGGTCACCTTCAGGGGGGGTCCCTCCAAAAGGAGAATGGATGAAAACAAAACAAAACAAAATTATTGTCCCTATTTCTAAGCTGGTAGGAATCAGGAGCCCATCCCACAGTTTATAGCAAATGTGTCAGAAATAGAAATGAATGTTAAAATTCATTGCCTCTCCTCCTCTGCCCCACAAATCATTGCTTCCCACTCGTGCCACTGAGCTAGAGAGGATGGCTGCAGCCCAAGTAAAGACTGAGTTGCCTCTCCTCCCCCGACTTTTGTCTCTCTCTTATCTCCCACACCCCCCTTTTCCACCTGGCATATGCCTTAAGACTGCATATAGCAGAGAGAAGAAAGTATTAGACGAGCTTAAATGAGTGTTTAGGAGCCCTCTGACAATGAGAGAACCCTTTTTATTTCTGCAGCAGGTCTCGTATCACAAAGCTGTGCAAAGAACGTAATCCAAGAGCCTTCTCCTGTATATGACCATGAAGATTACAGATAGGAAAAAGCTATTAGACCGTTCTGTTCCTCTGTCTGCAATGAGAAAGAGATATTTCTACTGAAAATGTTTCTGAAAATATTAAAACAATCTCTGTTAATAGTGCACAAGATCTTTGCATAAGCAGGGTGGAGCTCCCACTAGCTTTGCTGTGATGACAAATACAACTTAAAGTTTATACAGGCTTAGTCATCCTTACTGCCGCACTGGGAACTGGTCATAAACCACCCCTGGCATTTCTCATATGAAGCAACCAGCGCCAGTTTGCTATTTTAGGAAAGGAAGCAACTTATATTTTCTACCAGGCCTGAAACAAAACTGCAGTCTTTCTGCAGCTCTGCTGTTTAAGGCCTGTCAGTGTTTCCACAGTGAACCTTTATTTCCAGCCTGTTACGCTTGTGAAGAAATATACGTGCTTTCAGACAGCATTTGGCCAAAACAAGCACCACTCCTGATGCTACTTTTTTGAAGTGGTTTGCATATAAAAACAAGCAAACATTTTCTGCTTTCAGGATTATCCCATTCCAGCTCCCTGCAAAATGCAAACCTTATACATTCCCTGGGGCTTCTTGCTAGCATTGGCCATCTTCCAAAGGGATATTCTAGTTCTTTCAGGTACTTTTCTCTGTATTTGTGTGCTACAGAAAATAACTGAGCAAAAAGCAGGAGAAAAAAATTGATGGACCCAGTACCCAAACTCTAGTAGCGTCATCTCTGGACCTCCACACCCCTTCATTCCGCTTTAGATAATTTGAGGGCTTTGATCCCACAGTGACTGTGTGCTCACACATTACCATCAGTACTGACTTCATCACAAGAACTGGGTTGGCAAAGTGCCTGAGTAAATAAACCCAGTAAAATAAACCCAGCATTAGATGCACTACTGCAAGTAAGGCTACAATTCTCTCCTGGTTACTCCTGTCCCCCACCTCCTGCTTGCCTGGGAACCCCACTCTAATTTCCCCCTGCCGTCCCTAAACGTGGAGGGATCAGGAGGGATCAATGTCCATGCGATTTCTCAAAAGACATGTCGGTTGGGAAGGAAGCAGCAGCAGAGAGGTCAGCGTTAGAGATTAGAGATTGCTGTCTCGTCCTGCCACAGGCGCTGGGAACAAAACCTTGGGAGATTGTGAGATTTTTTCACAATCACACCTCACTAACTTCTTATCACCAATCTGTCATTTTATTCTGAACTTCTTCCTCCTAGTTTTACAGGTTTTTTTCCACAAGCATCATCCTTCTCTCCCTTCTATCCATCTCCCCATATAACATCCTGCCCTTCTCCATAGCCTGACTCCCACTTCCCGTTCATTGTGAAATACAAGCAGCAGCAGACCAGTGCAGGTGAGCCCAACTGCCCTTTATCACTGGGAATGGACTCCACACATGCATACTCTTTGCTCCCAACAAGCCTTTCCACATGGTGCAGGTTGCATGGTACAGCTTCTGTATTATCGTATCCCTCTTCTATCAGTAGCTCAGCTTTTCCATGGAGAGAGCTAAATTGGTTTAATATGAAGACAATCAGTAAAACCATTACAAAACCCCTTGTGGCCATGGTTTAAATCAGGCTTAACTGAAACTAGTCAGGAATGGCTTCAAATTAAATCAAAGAAAAGAACTTATGTTAGAGGAGTTTTCTGTCACATTTACTCTTGTAAATGTATGTGACTTAAGCCTAAATGAAGGATTTCAAACCTTGATTTGCACCTTTTCTATTGTGTCTCCCCCGGCCCTCCTTTGCACTAAGCATAGCAAAAGCCCATTAACGAAGACACAGCAGTGGCCAGAAGCTGTTTTGTTCATACCAGCTCTTTAAATATTATTTAATTTCTACTCTGCTTGATGAAGTGTGCTGTTGTGTAAAGCCAAGTGGCTCAACCAGCTGTAAGCACCAAAAGGAGAAGAATAAGAGAAAAACAGCAGTCCCAGCATTTCTGACTTTTTTCCCCCCAAGCGAAGGGAAGGCAGTGGACACTCACCCATGACCTCTTGAGCTTCAAGCAGGAAGAGGTCACTCCAGGGCCCGCATCCTACAGAGTTCAGCACACACACCCTGATGATCAGGTCTTTGAGAGGATTCCATGTTGTGAGATTAGCTTTTGTATCCTGTACGATCATCTCCCCCTGAGAGCAAATGGCAACAAGCTGTCAGCTGTCTTAAAAGAAACCTAGTCTAAAACTTCGCCTCTAAAACTAAACCAAAACATTGTTGTGTAGTTCACTGGTACTATAACAAGGGTTGGGAGTTGTGACTCCTGGGTCCTAGTCTCAGTTTTGCCACTAACTTGGGCTATCACCTTGGGTTTCTCTTCTCAAAAATTGCTAACAGTTTCCCAGGATGTAGGAAGATATAAGGTTTAATGTTTTCCTCCGTTGAGGTCCTTCCATGAAAGTTGCTATAGAAATGGGTTTTTTTTCTGCTATTAAAAGATACACGTCCTTCTTGTGGTTTAAATACAAAGATGCGCTAACATGCTGCAAAGCATCTGACAGCTTTAAGCCAAGGGAGGATTCTGTCTGTTTTAACTTGTTGACGAAATCCCAAATGGCTTCTGAATTTCATGGTCAATTTTCACTTAGGATGGCAAGGCCAACATATTTTCAGTAATTTTGTGGATCTTGTTCATACACATCATTTGCACTAAACCCATGAAGATTTGGCTGCCACCACCGACACAATGTAAATTCAATGGGAACTCAAAATATTGCCATTCAAAGTCAATGATGCTGACCCAGTATGAAATGGGTCATGCAAAAAAGGAAATAAGTCTCTTTTCCCTCTAGCCGTCTATTATTACAGGCTTGTTCATCATTAGTAAGCACTGGCTAAATAAACATTAAGAAGCAAGAAACCATAAGAATTGCTGTGAACTTCAAAGGCAGATAGATACCTGGGAAAGGTCAATGCTGCAGAACAAATGAAAGGCCTTCTACCCTAACAGGATCCTTTCAACTCCTTGCACATTGTAAATTAAATAAACCAATCCGCAACCTTCTTTCTGTGATTTACAGTATAACTCATTCACTTGTTAAATACACCTTTGCTGTCAGGATTTGGAAAATCAAGTCCCAGTCACAGGAGAGAGAAAGCCCAGATCCTGCTCTGTCTGAGCGGCCTTTAGGACAGCGCTAGAAAGAGGCAGAGACAAACTGAATTTTCTCTATGTTGTCCTTGTTGTACAAGGAACGGCAGAGAACTGGTCTGTCTGCAGAAGAACATTCAAGTGAAGGAATTCTGAATATGCCAGGAAGGAAGAAATGGGCCTGAATCTTGAGGCCAAATACTGAGGAGTTGTTGCAAATCAGAATAAATCAATTTACACAAAAGCAATGCCAGCAATTTAGTCCCCTGGGATGGATAAAGGGTGAGGGACCCCTAGTGCCTAGAAGATTTAATATGGACATTCTCCAACTCTGTGCCCAATGGCTCAGCTCCCCTCTCAATCTGTTACCTGAGTTACATTATCCTGAATCCACTCCAGCCTGTATCCCAGGACATTTTCTTTCAGCACATCTGGAGCCACACCTTCCCACTCCAAAATCAGACCAGGATCTCTTTGGATAACATGGATATTTTGTGGAGTGCTGCTTGGAGCTGAAAGCAGAGGACAGAACACAAACACTCTATGCAGGAAAATAAGGCACTTTCCACGTTGAAAATGGCTGAAAAGACAGATTCACCCTCTTTCCTGAGATCAGCCGGAAGAGAGAGCATGAAGGGAAAGAACAACTTCTCCAAGCCACCAGCAGCACTATGTTTGCTTCAAGTAGAGAAGAGAAGGTTGGTCAGCGTCTCTCATTTCTTTCTGAGACCCCAAGAATCTCAGGGAGCGAGTGGGACACATGCCCAGCATGCAGAAGCCCTGTGGCTGGATCAAACTGCGTATTGCGCATCATTCCTGTTAACCACATTTGACTGCATATTACTATTTTATGTTTGGAAACCCTTAGAGTGGGCAAGCAATCTGACAGTGTAACGTTTCCTGCACTTCAGAATTAGCAAGGAGGCGTTCAATGAAGTTTATCATCGTCACTTTTTCAGATTCAGAACTGGCTTCCTGTTCTTGTCCGCTATTTGCTTACCAAGCTCCAGGGTCTGGAAGTAAACCCTGTCGGTGAAAGGGGAGCTGCCCATCTCATTGCTGCACTGCACACGAACACTGTAGTTGGTGGAATGCTTCAGGCCTTGCACGCCGTAGGCAAAGGGTGGCACTGGGGTGACTTCAGTGGAGACCTCCTGGCCATCTGGTGACTCAGCTACCTGTGCCACGAGTGAAACAGAGAAGATTGTTACCATCAGCCATACGACTAACAGGTCCATAGGGATAAGAATCCATTCCATGGTTAGTTTAGGAATGTGTAAGAATAGATATGGCACCAGTGGTGTTTAATATACTGAAAAGGGAGTTGTCAAACTAAGAATCATGAGCCATGCCTTTATTTGTTTAAGTGACATCACTCTCCTAACTCTGGCAGTGCAACAATCTTCCACCAGCTGAAAATTTGATTCCATACATTTCCTTACATATGTCACTAATTCTACAGTTGATTATTAATTCCTTTAAAGAAAACTAAATGTGCTTGTTCCTTTGAGTGGTAGCAGCTGGCTTCTGAGGCTTGTCTGAATTTGAGCAATGGAAATTGGTAGATCAACTTCCCTGCTGCCTAGTGTCACCTCTTTCTCAACTCCTTTTTCAGAAGTTTATACATTTTCAGTTTTGTAGTGGATTAAAGACATGGTGGACATCGGTGGCTTGGTTCAACTAAACTGTTTGAAGTTAAACTGAAAAGAAACTTTTTACCACTCCTGCAACCCTTTTTTTTTTTTTTGTTTTTTTTTTTTTTTTAGATCTGAACTTTTAAGCAACTTGAATGTTAATTTAAATCTGATACCACTGTGTGCTTTTAACGCACAGAGAGGTTTAATGTTCCTGCTTTTGTATTGACAATAGCAGAAATCACTGCAAAGCTCTCAGGCTCAGCCTATCTTTCTTCTCAAGTGCATATGAAATAGCAAAGCTGGGAGTAAAAGCAAGGTGTACTGACAGAAGTGAAACACTCATATGGACTTTATATTTTTATACAGCAGTCTTTCTCCCTTTCTCCCTGCCCTTCTCCTCATTGTCACACACACTTTTGGCCCACTGATTTATCTGGCTAATAGAAAGGAAGAATCTCAAGTTTCCCTAGCAGAAAAGCACATTGTTGTCATTACCAGTGTCATCCAAAGCAGGGGAAAAACAAGGAGGCTTTTGTGTAAAACCCTGTCAATTTGATGATGTATTTCTGTTCAACAGTCTGAAGAGTTGGTGCTCTTAAATCTGCCCCCTTTATGCCCTGGACTATGGCTTATGTTAACAGTCAGTAAACACGATGATTCCCCACCCTGTCCCCAGAAGCAATCTGCCTGTCTGAACACGGTGCTTTGGGGACACCCGCTGCAATTCCCAAGTGCCAGAAAACCACAGCCACATTTCAATCCCTCTTCCCTTCCTGGGAGGCTCTGAGCAGAAGTGCAATCGTGGGGAGCCAGGAGCATGCGCATTTTCACGTGGAAACGTGGGTCAACGTCTCTCACAAAATCTCTCAATGTGGGAGACAGAGGAAGCACAGCTTTCTGTCAGTGGAGGGTTATTGCCAAGTTACCCCGGTCCCAGTTCCAACTGCAGGAACTCCGTCCTCCCCAAACAGAACAGAAAAGGCTTAGAAAAGGGACGAGAGACTGCTGAGTGGACAGAAACGGAGCTGCTCTGATTCAGCCTCTTTTCCACATGTCCCATCCCCCCCACCCCTGCCCCTGCCAAAAGCGAGAGGGGGAACTCAAAACCCAGGGTGATTAGCATTGCAGCGTGCAAGCCAGAGAGAAGAGGCTGTTCCAACTGGAGATAACTCACATTGTAAAACAGCGGAAGAAAACCATTTTCAACTGCGAACAAGAACAGAAGCAGCAACAAAACTCAGAGACCGGCGCCAGCTACACTCAGGCATTCTTTCTGCCAGTGAGTTAAAACAAGACGATAGTTTCTTTTACTTATGAAAGGGAAAAAACATCAGCGCATGAAACTTCTGGTTTTCTCCCCAAATAAAAAGAGGACTGCAAGTAAATTAGCAAGGCTGCTTCCAGCATACCTTGTGTTTATAATCCTCCTCTACATAGCTGGCAACACCCCACAGGAATTCCACTCCCGCTCACATCGCTGCTGTAATCGGGAAGGGGCCCAGTATTCACACCTGGCAGATAAATCCATGGGGAATGTGCCTACCTGTGTTTGCATGGCCTGCTTCAGGAATCACCATTTCTTTTTGACACTCGGTTACCAGCTGTTTGATCTGATCCTACAGCTAAGTGTGCAAAGCTAGAAACCTAACCCTGCCTGAAGCTGGCGCCTACCGTTGTTCCCAGGAACCTAAAGAAGCAGTCCAATTTTTCAGAGATGTTGAGTAGTCAGCGGCCGGTAGAGTTAAAGGGCATTATCACCCTTGATTTTCCAGGCAGAATAGGTCTTTGACAATGAAAAACCAATCAAGATATAGCGGCAGGGCTTCTGAAACGCGCAAATAGGTCTGACTTTGTATCCAGTACGTCCGGATGCCGGCATTTCCTCTGGCACTGCAAAGCACAGGGCTGAGGTGGCACGGGAGTCACGGGCCACTGCGCTGCACTGGAACAAGTCACCGTGGGCCAGCTGCCCCATGCCAGCAGGACAGGCGAGCACCCTGCGGCCACCCAAAGGGACACTTCCCACAGAGCAACGCGTGCCTCACATTTGCTCCAGGGTACAACTCTGCACGGAGCAACTGGTGTGATAACCTGTCGGGAGGGAGAAGGGGGCCAGTCTCAAGTTCTCAAAAACTCACGCTCAGAACTGGCCCTGCTGTTGGGTACCTATTTATGCCCTGAGTTGTACCCTGTTTTTACGTTTCCATATTTTAAAACTGCGGAATAAGAATTCAAACACTGCTACAAAGCAGTTAGGAGAGCAAAAGACGGTCCAAGCAGTGTCGTGGCTGAGGGGAGTCCCACTCTTCATGCAGGACAGGGGACAATGCAAGAGGGGCCATACCTGAAGAGTGCAAGAATGGAGGGGTGCACGGCCATCAAATCCTGGCACCCAGACCACGCTGGCATTGCTGCTGGTGACTTGGCTTACAGTTACATTGAGAGGCGGGAGAGGCATGGCTATAAAGGAAACAAAGAGACCTTTCAGCGCAAACAGAACTGAGCAGGTATTCACATGGCAATGGCAGAGGTTTGAGGTCAGAAATTATGCAACGAAATCACTAACAGAAGTGGTACAATATCACATCTTTAGAGAGTGTCCCTGGCTGTTGTAAATGAAACTATCATTTTAACATTCAACAAGCTATTAGCATCCATTCTTTAACAGCCCAGCATACTTGCTTGATGCACACAGGCAGCGGTTGACCTCTTCGACAGCAGTGCCAGTCTGTGATGTTTACACCTTTGCTACTCAGCCCGCTTCCCTGCCCCCTCCATTGAAAGGAATGACCCAGCCCTTCGCACACAACTGCCTGTGAACCTACATTGTGAACCAAATCAGGGCTTTAAAATGCCTCCCCTGGTTCTCAGTCCAGCCCCCGGAACCAGGGACGGGTGGTTTGCTGTAGTAATCCCATTACCCTGCAGCTGGACTTGCAGAAGGCCGCTTGGTGCTCTGAAAGCGCTGCCTCCAGGTGTCCATTAGAAACCCTTCCTGAAACACCCTGGGATGGAGCCTGGATTGAAAACTGTGCCTCCCTCAGGCTTGGGATGAATAAACTCAGAAAGCACTGTTTTATGGAGGAGCAATTACAGGCAAAGGGAGTATCTATTACGTGGCTGATAACACATTACAAGTTAAAGCCAGAGCCAGGAACAAAATCAGGATTCCCAGACTGGCCATTAGATCAGATGTTTGTGCTTCCTACCACCACAGAAGAGCACCAGAGCGCTGCCCCTCTGCTCCCGCTCTGACCAGGCACCTCCATCACTGCAGGGGCCTCTACTACGTTGTCGCATTAACCTGAGCTCTTTGGCTTCATTTTAGGATCCTCAATGCTTCCCTTTGCCATCTCTTTTTCCTCCCACT
>KZ506730.1:60200-70399 GCA_002844005.1 Limosa lapponica baueri | reverse complement strand
AAAAAAAAAGAAAAAAGTTTGTGCATGCTAAATGTTATTTCAAATTATGGCTTGATGAGATTTTTTTAAAGCATAACAGCTTTGTGAACTAAATTCTATTCCAGGATAAAAATATCCATAGAAAATTTATACCACAATAACTAATTCCCCTGTGTAGACAAGCCTTTAAGGCAACAACTCCAAACGTTTTTAAATTAAGTTATAAATCTTCCTAGTCCAGCATACTGCATTCTTGGCATAGCAGTAACCACAACGTCCTGAAGAAAAATACACTGTAAGAGCGGTAGATCTACAGCTGGATTTTAAGCTATCCTTTCATGAATATTAGCTAATACAACTGTGAGTTCTGATACAGACATAAACGCTTGCTCTTTTTCGCACTGAGCAATAAGCTACCACTTGGAACAAACGATTTTTGTGACATGCCTCTCCTGGAACTGATAATCATGTCATTTAATGCACATTAAAGCACAACTAAAAATTCAAATGCAGAAGCATCTCAACATGAAGAGGAGGGGAAGAACTGATTGCTCTGATTATCCCCGTTTCAGTCACCTGAAGGAACAGAGGAAACATGACATCAACTTAGGGACTTCCAAATGGCAACTGGTCATGCACAGGCCAGGAATTATTTGTTTTGAATGTGTTTCTAATGAGCAAAGAATTAAAAAACATAAAATCCATAAAAACAGTGTGAATGAGCAGACTTTACTGGCCACTGGTGATCACCTTCCTTGTCTTTTTTCAGCATCTCATGTGATGCCAATAGAAGCAAGCAGAAGTAATGGCCTCTTTAGCTCTAACAAGACCCATATATCTCCAAGAAGGAAAGATTTCCCCAGCTATAGATGTATAGCCAGTTTCATCTCTCACAATCAATCCGACTGCTCTGACTCTCTCCTTTTCAAGGAAATACTGTTATTTGACATCACATTTCCACTCCTGAATCAGATGTGGTTTATTTTCAACAGCCTGGGATACGGCCCTGCATAGCAAGCGGGAACTGCTGTTAGAGCACAAAGCATTATTTCAACTGCTGAGAGCTCCAACTGGTCTGCTTCTTGGCAGCTTTGAGACAGCCCCTTGCATTAAGGAGCCCTACTTTCCCTCCCCAGAGAGCAAACCCGAGTCCCTTGCCCATTGTTTTGCACTCTCTCACCTTTAATTTGAACAGTGGCTGTCCGAGATGAAGACAATCCCTTTACGTTGTGAGCTTCGCAGGAGAAAACTGTGCTTTGATTAATACCTGGAGATCAGCCAAGAAAAGGAAAGGAAACACAAACAGCTATATAATCCAGCTTCAACCTTCAGCAGAATTTCAATTATGTGTGACATCCAGCTCTAGCTGTACAGGCAACTGGAAGGCTGAGCTGGGTGCCAATCAAAGGCACGTGGATTTCAATGTAATTAACGTGCTAAACACATTTTTAATGGAGAGAGTGTGGCAATGTAGAAAAGCTTCCACGGGAGCTTCAGAAAGCACTGAAAAAGAAGGATGAATCTGGCAGAACAGCAGCTCACAGTGCTCAGTTAGTAGATATCCACTTCTCACTTTCCGCTGAGCATCTTTGGAGCAAGGATGGTGCTGAACCGTGTGCTTACCCAACGCCCAATGCTCTGGACCTCAGCCGGCCACCTGAGCAACAACCATCTTCCAACTGGCCACAAATCCAGGCAAACTTCCAACCAGACGCTGCAAATTTCAAGCTAATGCCCACCTGTCCCTCACCTTGCATCAGACTTATGAAGACACACAAAGGAAGTGCAAGTCAAATGCTACTGCATCAGCACTGATGCTCTTTCCAGGGGTGATGCAATGCAAACAATTATGCTCCCTGTCTTCTGTGAGCATCCATCCCACAGGGCCTGAACATGGCATCATACTGATGTTCGGCTGCTCCAAGATGCATATAGGTATTGCCAGTTAATCAGAATTGAGACAGATTTGCAAAGCTGCCTGGAGAAGCATGTTCAGTATGTTTTTTCTCTCAACCTGGCCCTCAATTGCCTTATAGGTCACTATCTGAGAAAAGTTAAGGATTGGCACACTATGGGCATATAGTTTAGGATGGAAAAAGACTGCTTGCACAGCGTTTGCCTTTTGATTCATCTCCCAAGCCTTAGATTAACAACGTTGTGAAGAAATTGTAGTGGAAAAGAGGAGGGACCGCTATAAAACAAAAGAGCAAAGTATTTTAGCTTCTTCCACTCACCCTAGTGAGCCAGAGGACAATGCTGCCAGCAGGCAGAAGGCCAGGCAGCAGAGCAGAGCAGCACCTGAAGTGGTAGGCATGTCCCAAAGACAGAACCAAACACAGCCCTGCCCTGAGGAGAACACAAAACACACCACAAACCACGATCTCCTTACTCTATAGCACTGTTGCCTGCATTGCTTTCCAAATACAACTATCTTTTTACCAAACCAACTGCTTGCTGAACCTTCTAAATGTTTGCTTTCTAGCCAGTACTTTATTATTATTATTTTCTTCAGAATTTGATATTCTCTTTAGGTATCAATGCTTGTTTTCTTGCCAACCATCTTTTTTGACATACTTTGGCAATCCGACCATGCAGCTTGTGTCCTGCTACATTTTTTCCACTGCAAAGACAAGCTCTGCCCAAGGGACATCCGAAAAGATCACCAAAAGGGGCAAAGAAAGGTGCTGGTGACAAATATATACAATAGAAGTTCATTTGGAGAATCACTAGGAGCAGAGGCCCTTCTTCAGCCCTCCATGCCGCTGCCCCACAATGACAGAAGTTTTGTGAGGCACCGTGGGATGAGTTCAGTGGAGGAAGGGAGACTTATTTTTTAATTGTCTTTCCCCTCTCAACTATCAATCTTTTCAGTTTTCATTTCAACAGGCAGATTATATCATAAGGGAGCAGTTTCCATTTCCAACTTGGAACAGCATCAAGTGGCTACATAAGAGAGGGAGCAGATGATAAAACCATTGCAAATCACAAACCAGGTTTTGATTTACATATAAATTAGGTTCTAAAGGTTTCATAGGATTGGATAGCTCAAAGGATGGCCAAAGATGTACAGAAAGAAACTCTCCCTGGGTGTAACTGTATTAACACTGCTGAAGAGGCCCCAGAGACAACTCCGAGTCGTAAAACCTTTTCTTTCTAAATAGCTTGCTCAACTTTGGCTCAGGACTGCTGTGAATAATAAAATAGCAGCAAAGAGAAGAAGTAACATAAAGCTGTTGGACAGCTAACTAGAACAAAGCTACCTTTAGGTAAATACAAGAATAGCTGCAGTCAGGTCCTGGTAGGGATACATCACCCCTTCCCTGAAAGTGGGCTGAAGAGAGACCTGAACATCTACTGGCTCCTGAGCTATTCAGCTGACCCTGTTGTGGGGCAAACCTTGGTCTCTGATATCAACCAGCCCCCTTCAGCACCAACAGAACCACTCTAGAAGCATCAAACAATTACATGAGGTGGTTAGGTTTTAACGAAAAAGCATCCAGCAAGCCCGCAAGAAGAAAGAGGAGGGGAAGAGAGGGGAAAGCAGTGCGTGACATGGCTGTGCAATGAAGGAGGAGGTGGCATCTGTTACACGTGAACGCTTGGAGATTTCCAAGCCAAATGTCACCAACAGAGTCACTTAATATAACCATGAATGCCCTCCACGAGGTGGAACAAAAGAGGCACCCAATGCATCATCTGCCCCGTAGCAGTGCCAGCCGCACCCAAGCTGTGAAGAGCCTGCACGCCTCAAGCCAGCAGAAAATACAGAGCAACGATCACCCCTCAAAATGATCTGGCTTTGTATGTGATCACGATCTCTCAGCCCTCGATGTACAGGCAAAGACCATTCTCACACTATGTGGCTACCCAGTGCCACTAGCCACCATCAGAAGAGAGCTCTCCTCCTCTTCTGATGCTCAAAGTGCTCCCCTGCATTGGCAGCAGCCTTACCTGACACATTTAAGATGGAGGGGGAGATGTCTGGAAGCCCCACTCTAGAGTCTCCCATCCACCAGACAATTGTCACTGGTTCAGGGGGACCAACAGCAGCACAGGCCATATGAAATGGGGCATTAGGGGACACGGACACATCCTCAGGTTCCACAGTAAAGTACGGCACACCTAGAAAAGTAACAGACAAGTGATAATAACTGGAGAGACTCCTTCTCTCTTGTTTATTTCCACTAATACCAGTGCCCAACACTGGACACCCACCTGCCCTGCCTCTAATCCGACTCCCTCCAAGCCCTTCACAAGAACCAAGGGTCAGATATGCTGGATCACCTCAGGGCATGAATGTCTACATAATTCTACTAGAAGTAGTCAGAGAGAAAAGAGTGTTTGCTTCCCAAAATGCCTTTGAAAAATCACTTTCACTAAGTCTCCTTCAAGACTCCCCTGTGAAGTCGCTTTCAGTGGCTGTATTTGCTCAGTTTTTCAGTTGGAGAGATTGGAGTTTAAAGAGGCAACAGTCAATAACTTTAGCGGTGGCAGACACCACTTTAAAAGATACCTAATCCATCTGGAGATACTTCTTGCTATGCATTAAAAACTGAAGCCTGTGAACATGTTGAACTAGCAGCTGTAACAAACCCATGAATGAGGAAAGAATCCCCCAGGTGAGAGCCTGGGATCGTTGACAATGCTCTCTCTACAGCTTAATTGACATGAGCTGCCTTCCAGCACGCTCCGACATCACGAGAACCAGGCTGCCTTGGAGTTAGGGCTAATTTGTTTCAGAGCTGAAGGCTATCCGAGAACACAGCTCTCTTGATAACTATCTGTTCCCCAGTATGGAAAGACTCCTGCTTGGTACAACAGGCCTTAGATCAGGTCCACAGGGAGCAAAACGCAGCTGCAATACTCACTACATCAAGTCATCTCTAAGTGGCAATAGCTAAGCGTAACTCAACACAAGATGTGGTTCCTCTTGTGGGCAATACCAAAACTCTTGTGGTTTCAGTACTCCAAACCAGTCATACTGAATTCACCAGCCACCAGCACCAGTGCTGACCCTGCAGAACAGCCGGCGTGAACTTCTGGTGGAAGAGCTGAAGGTCCAGAGAAACACCGAGTTCCCTTTTATACTCAAAACTTCGGGTGTCAAGCATAACTGCTACCAACTCATCTACACCAAAGGTAGGTATTCTCAGCTGGAAAAAAAGTGTGTTCTGGGAACTGCTGATCTGCTGCCTCACAGAAACAGAGGAACCAACAACACTGTGCATCCACATGCTTAAGTCACACCGTCTGTCCCTAGCCAAAGATGACGGGCCTCAGCGGCTGTCATCAGTTGGTGTGGCAGATGCTGAGCACCTCCAACAGCAGGCAATTAACATAGGTGCCTAAATAGGGATTTAGAAGTCTAAGGCTTGGCATTTCCCCTACACTCCAGCTGAAAGTGGTGTCCTCAGTCTTTCACTGACCCTTCAGTCACTGTTCGTGTCTTTCAGGTGGCAGTCTCCTTGTGCCTTCCTCGCCACTCCCTTTAGAGTGACAAGTAAATGAACAAACTAAAACAGGTCTAAAAATAGGTCACTTCAGGAATGATGGTGCAATCTGTACAAAGGCTAATGCTCAGGACAGGTATATCCATCATCATGATTCACTGCTGGTTTTTGCTTACATGTTTTACTTCTTTTTTTTTTTTATTGCAGTCATACATAAACAATAAAAGTGAACAAACTTTCCGGGTACCAGCTGTGACACCTCTGCCTGCTTTTCCCTCCTTCTCCAAGGAAGACGAGAAGGGGAAATACCATCGTTTCTTCTACCTGCGAGCAGGACCCCTGCCTCCTGTCCCTCTGCCGTGGCACCCGAGGTAACCTTCCGGGAGGATCCTGCCCAGCTGGGCAGGTTTTCTCACTTTGGGAGCAGCCAGCCAGATTAGACAAGACCACAATTAAAAACTCTCATCGTTCAGGGAGTATAGCTGACTCACCCAGCTCAGGAACTTGCACTGCCCCCGTACATATGTTACCTGGATACCTCACTGTCTGCGACACGTTTAGCCTCCCACAAGAGGCGGCTGCCGGCACCCCCCCTTCCACAGATGCACCATGGAGGCACGGAGCAGCCAAAAGCCAGGAAATCAGTGGCAAAGCAAGGAAATTAGCCCGCCTATTCTCTGTTCCAGCATCCAGTCTACAGCTCAGCTTTTAGACAGTGTTAATTAAGGGAGTCATGTCCATACAGGCACGGCTGGGGCTCTGACTGTAGCCACAACAGGGGCTAGCAGCCCCAGGAACGGCCGCACAGCCAGAAATTGTGGTGTAATTTCAGAGGGAAAGTTCTGTAAGAAACATAATCTGTATTTTTCAGGTGGTCACACTCCACAGTGTGCCTCTTCGATTACCTCTCCAGGCATCAAACGCTATCATGTTCCCAGTAGGGCCGGAGTCTGGTTTCTAAACCAGAAAACAGTTCCCAAATAATTCTGGTTTTGTAAATTCTAAGAAGTATTTCACAGAATCAAACATTTTAGCTGTATTACAAAGAGTTCAAATAGCATCACTCCAAATTCTGCCCGATACAGACTAGCTAAGTGGGTCTCAAGGGAGATACTCAACAGCACAGAAATCCATTTGAGCTCACTTCAGTCGTCCACACTCATTCTGTGTGGCACAGTGAAGGGTACCAGCACCTACCAAAGGCTGCAAATGACCAGAATAAAGATCCTCTCTCAGTCAAAGAGGACACGGTTGTTATCAATATACAGCAACCACTTTTAGACAAAGCTGGTACACCCAGAGAAGAAATACAGACAGCAGTAACAGTGCCAGTGGGACGGATAGGCTTTTACATCCCCCAATGTCTTCTTTTGCTAACAGCTGACACATTTTTAAAAATCCACCCCTTATCATTACTTGTTATTTTTTAATTTTTTCCACTAACTCCCTTTTCACATGATTACACACTCAGTTCAAGTTTAACTAGCTTCTGCTGCACTTGCTTTTTTCCAGCTTCCGCTGTTAGCTTTGGCCTTCGTTCTCAGCACTCCCCCTTACCCAGCTGCAGCTGGGTTTTGTGACTTCGGTATTTCTTGGCTGTGCTATCCAGAAGGGCTCCTTGGTTTTTCAGATGGCTTAGCACACTGAGCTACCCAATCACTCCTAACGCACCCACCACGCAAACGCAGCCACCTCTGGAGAGGGCCATGGGTAATTGGAATAGAAATAGGAACCCTGCACAACAGAGAGCATTTTATGCTGTGAACAGCGTTCTCCAGTTGATACTGCACCTGAAAATTTAGGTGGACAAAAGCCTGGGATTTATGGAAGGCAGCAGGTAAGGGCTCCTCCTCCCATGAGAACCGCTATGAACGTTTCCATGTCTCTGAGCGAGTCCTTTGCTGTAAAACACCCAGACCACACCACCTCCCACCACACTCTCCCCACCCCTCATCTTTAATTCATCTCTGGCCTAAAATGTTACCAATTACATCCAAAAAGCCACTTCTTGCTGCAAATCCACTGTTCCTGTCAACTTCCTTGCTGAATATTAAGCCATCCTATAACTACTAGCTTCCAAAGATCTAACATAATCATGGTTCAAGGAAAATGAAACTAGAGACAGTAAGAAGCCACCAATCCATGCTGCCGTTGGCAACTTTTGGGCAACCATGTAGAAGTTATTCTTTATCAGACAAGACTGGGCAAACCAGTGCCACGTGGAACAGTCACAGCTATGAAGCACTGACGTACAGCACTTCTCCTGGAACACAGAATTGGGATAAAACTGTACCTTGCTCTCAAAGACCTGTTTGGCTGATACACAGAACCAGGCTGTGACCCTGCTTTGAGAAGTGGGTTGGACTACATGATCCCCATGGATCCCTCTTCAACCTGAACCATTCCATCATTCTACAAATTATTTGGAGACCAGAGCAACAACTGATTGAGGGGCTGGAAAGAAATGTATGTGCACGAATGGACCTTTCACTTGTTTCCTAACGTGCCAAACTAAAACCAGGATGTAATAAACTGACAGCTCCTCACCTTGAAGCTACTCTCCTATCATTTCTTACTCCTGCTCTGTAGTGATCTCGCTGCAGTGAGCAGCAATGGTTCAGAGCCAAGAAGCCTGTCACTGGAGCAATCTGCTCTCACCACTTCCACCTAGAGCATATTGGTGGGTCAGCCCTGAAAGGAAACCAGCACTACTACTACTCCTTACCTTCCACTATGAGCCACACTTGCTGTGATTCTTCCTTCTTCCCCCCGTTCTCAACCTGGCACCAGTACTTCCCAGAATCTGTCCGCTCGACGGATTTCAAGCTGAAAAAAGTCAAAAGCCATATGGATATTTTACGTGGATAAAGCATGTTTTTGCCCCCAAAGGACCCTCCAGTGTTTGGCCAACCAGATGCATAGACAACACCCAGGAGGAGAACAGCTGGCCAGCACAAAGCGTGGCAAAACAGCAGAGACAGGAGGCTCCTCTCTCAAGTGGTTGGAGGGAATCCTCAGCAGAGCAGACAGCCTTCCTCTGAAACGTTATCACAGAACACCCGTCATTTGCGTCCTTTGAGGATAGGAAGGGGTTGGTCATCTTGATCCTGAGTCGTGGCTCTAGCTAGCCTTCAAGAGCGACGGCTTGGCCTATGATGTCTGAGCTAGCAGGAAACTCCATATCACAAACCTCCAATGGCCCCCGACTGCCTCAGGTAGGTGACAGGACTGGTGACAGGCTCATACAGGAACAGATGGGTCAGAAAAGGCAGCCCCTCGCCTCAACTGCACTCAGTCTTATTCTCATCCCAAGAGCGCCTCACGCTGCAAAACTCCTTGGGCCTCTCAATTCGTGATTTCAAGGGGTTATGCTGCCCTACTCCTGCATAGCACCTCACCCTATAAACTCTCCCGTGTCCTCCCTTGCTCAGCAACAGCTCCCCTTTCTGAGAAGATGCATCCAAGCAGGGGAAGGCAGCCATGGGGACTGAGCAGCATTCAAGTCACAGGCCTCCAGTCCGGGGGAGAAATTCTGCTCCTTGCTCCCCCGCTGGAAACCTGCGGTACCCTCACTGCCGTTAGCAACACGAGGCCAGCATGGTGAGTAAGGAGAGAATTTGGTCCCCGAGCGACAAGGTCTCAGCTACCGAAGGCACACCAGTGTGACTCTGAGCATCTGTCAACGAACAAATGCTGATTGCCCCCCGCGGGATGTGCAGCCACGTGCCTGCTGCCACGCAGGGATCCTCCGCAGACCTGATGCCCGCCTTCCTGACGCTAGCAGTCCGCCTTGGGGAAGGGGAAGAATGTCTCAGGAAGGAAGAGAGACAAGGGGGGGCCTCTGCTAAAGTGCACAAAGCGGACCCACTACAGCCTGATTTTCAGAGCTGCACCTTCAAATGGCATCAGCTGTCCTGCCCACCCTGCCGCATGTTCTGAAACGCGGCGATCGCAGCAGAGAGTCACACAGTGGGTGGTAGAAATGACCACTTTAGGAGAAGAAAGGAAAAAGGAGAAAAAGATATGGATACATCTAGATTTAGCACCCTATACTTAGCCCTGGTGCTGCAGAAAGTTCTCAGTGGAGGAAAGCAAGAGGTGAGAAAGGAGATCAGACTGAGAGACTGTGAGGGGCAAAGAGAGTTAACTAGGGGAACTGGGGGGAAGTAAATGGTATAATTTCAAGACAAACTGTTTCCACAAGGTAATGTTACGCAGTAGTTTTACTGGGAACAGATTTTTTTTTCCTGTCAAAACGCTCATTACAGACAAGCTTTATCACAGAGACTTTTGGTTGCTGGAATTGGAGAACCTGTGCAATGTCAAACCAAGAAACCTAACAGCAGATGAAGCTAGAGCTCAGGGAAGAGTGATTCTCAGTCAGTCAACAGTTTTGAGGCCTCATGGTGATGGCATGCTTGCTTGTACAAGCTCCCTTTACGCACAGAAAAAGCCAGAGCAGAACCTTGAGTACTGTTTAACTCGGTATTTCCAGAACTAGTTGACATCTCCCCTCCTGCTGAAATAAAGGCACAGAGAGCTGCTTGGCAGAAGAAAGTTTTTGTGCCTCTGAGTGGGGCAGGACTGCTATCGTGCAGCATAAATGCATTAGAAAAGTCTGCAAAATTACTTGGGGAGGGTTCCGGTGATGAACACTCCCCGCCAGAGAAAGGAAGGGGATGTAGCTTTGGGAGTTTCATTTGAATTAATAACCCTCACCCTCTAGACAGACTGACAGCTCAAGAGAAAGTAAGAGAAGAAAATGAGTAC
>KZ506730.1:7126-18329 GCA_002844005.1 Limosa lapponica baueri | reverse complement strand
TCTCTGCAACACAGATAATACTGTTGCATTTACAGACTTACCCTTTCTGATCCCACCAAGGCCACTCCCATGTTGTCTTTGTCATTCTGATCCCTTCCCTGTTACAACCCCGTGAGAAAGCCTTTGGCTGTGGGCTCTCATGCTCTTCTCTGCTTTGGAAGATCAAACCCATCCTCCAGAAAGTCACGTGAAACTGTTTGCTTGTGGAGAGCTAGAAGAAGGGGGGAGAGGGAGATTGTCCAGGCTTGTGACAAGACTGACAACCTTTTAAAATCTCATAAAATAGCTTTCCTTAAGTGAGGAACGTTTGAGTTCACCTCCAATGACTCTTAGAGATGCTCTGGTGGGAATTTCTTTGCTAGAATAGCTTAGCAGATCTACGCAAGTGTGTTGGTACTTATAATTTATAGGATAAATATGAAGACGCACAAGCATGATTTATTGATGGAGCATAAGCTATATATAGTGCCCTTAACTGTATTATTAAAACTGAAGGTAAATAATTAATGGAATGAAGAAAAGATATATAAATTTCTGGCAGTTTTGATGGGAAGCATTCCTGTCTTGCAGTAATTAAAATTGAATACATTCTGAGTGGTTTTTTATATCTTTCAAGATTATTTGCCCACTTCACATGCCTGCTAAGAGTGAGTGCGTGTGGCTGCAGAACCTGTGCAGCCAGCCTGAGAGAAACCAGGGAGGAAAAATGCTTATGGCTGCCAGGCTTGAATGCCACCCCGGGCTCAGGGTAGGATTACCGTCCGTGGGTATTGACCAGTTCTGCCTGGTTGACCCCCAGATTAGTTTCAGATTAGCGATAACTCAAATAGCATGTGTTAGTTTTGCTAAGTTCAATGCTGACCATTCACATGAGAAGTATTACAGAAAGGTACAGGCTTTCTTCAGCAGAAAGCAAGAGGCAAAGTTAACATCTTTTATGATTAGAATCAGAGGACTACTCAGGCAAAGCAAAATTTGGCTAGCAATTGGTTATGTCTCCATAGGCACCCCTCCTGAATTTAAGAGGAAAAAACGACGGGCAGACCACCTTGAAGAACCATAGCTCAAACAGGCCCTTTCGTGACTCAGGACATCTAGTCACTGAATTGACTCAGTTAAAGACACATAGGGTTAATTATCCTATAACACCTTTAGGGTATCTTTTTTCACTGGACGAATAGTCATTCATTTACATCATTTCCATACTAATGAACAACATTAGTAAGGTCAAAGTGACCTTATAACTAGTTATTAAACTCCCTGGAGTCAGAACAGCTCAACCTCCTAAGCGGTCGTCTGTCAGTCTAAACAGTCCCGACACTTAACCCAAACACATTCCAACACAACCAGTGCCAAGGCCTCCCTGTCTTATTGTCCAGGTAAGAGAACTCAAATGTCTTCATTGGGGTCCATGGAAAATCATTCTTAAATTCAGCACCAGTGAAAGCCTCAGAGAGTGAGAGGTTCTCCTGCTTGCACCAGTGCAACTGCCAAACCCCTCTGTAAAATCAATGTTGCTCTCTTGTCCGGTCTGAAGATGAACGGTGCGATAAACTAAAATCCTAGTTCCACCTAGCAGAGGCATAATCCGTTGATTTCACCAGATTTTGGAGCACTCCACGATCAAGAGAGTCCTGGAGCCACCAGCAATGTCGGGCAGTTCCACAGAGAAAGGAGTAGAAACTGCTGCTCTTGAGATTAATTGCAAAACTTGAGCAATTATTTCAAAGTGTTTCTTGCATCCCAAACCAGCAGAAACTGGGAATGACAAAATAAAGTGGCAGATGGTGGTGGTAGGGTAACAGTCGATGCCAGTGAAATGGAGAATCAGACATCACATTTCTCAGCAGTCAGTGCTATTCCTGAACTAGGTTTGACTTTAATTTGATTCCAGCTCCTTTAGGGTGCACAAAGCAGAGCTCCACCAGCTGATGAGCTGCAGCCTGGCAGGGCAGCATCAGAGAAGCACTCCAAACACTCTTGAGGCTCCCTTCTGAGAAATCTTCAAATGTAATTAAGAGCAGCTCTATTTATTCCTCTGCTAGGGGCACCTATAAGCACCAGATGTAATAGCAGCAACTGCTCAAACACCTGTGCCAGAATCAGGTGGCAGAAAAACCTCCACTCACAAGGCCAGAACCAGGGTCACTCTCAGCTGCTTCATCAGTTGGTGTGGGGCATCTTTCAAGTGATCTGGGTGGTTCCTACTTCAAGAAGTGCTCAACAACCTACAATAGTGCAGTCATCAACTTCACCATCTCAGGAACAGCGCTGCTCATTGGAAGATGCACAGCTGAGGGAGGTGTTTTCTGCCCGGCATTTTCACTGAGAATTTCCATTTTGCGCAAGGTCAGCACACCCCCAGTTCCCTGACGCTGTGCTTAGGACTGGCTGGCTGCTGACAGGATAAAGGTTTACCTTATTTTATATAGATTTAAGTGCTTTCAATGCTTATAACGAATAAAACTTGTGCCTGGTTTTAATTTTGCTGTAGTACCAGAGTTTTCTGAAGGGATAAAATGAGTAAGTCCCTGCTGGTGGCCCACGGGGTCCAGCCCAAGCCCTCCGATATCTCTGTGCTCACCCCCACAGCACCCATCCATCTCCCAGGTAAGAAGGTTGAAAGGCGACCAAGCACTAGAACTAATGACCAATACTAAAATCAATGCTTCTGCAAGTTATGACAGCTTTCCAGTAGTTTTTAATAAAGCCTGGCATATATAATCAGACATGAATAACAAATTACGGCTGCATTTATATAGCTTTATGTATCTGCTCTCACGAAATGCCTCTGGTCTCAGGCACATCAACGCCCTCTCATAATGAAAAGGCACGGATTGTACATTTACATAAACGCATTTCTATACGTGCAGGCACATTCTATGCGATGCCGGTGCCCTATATTTAGGCCCAACGAAAACGCCTGTGAGAACCTGCACAAGCCGAGAGCGACCCTGGGGAGGTCGCTCAGCAGCGAGTCCTTCTCCCCCCGAGCACCAAGGCGCCAGTAGCGGCGGGCGGCCCGCCCACGCCTTCTCCCCGGCTAGCGGGGGAGCCAGCACGGGACCTGCCACGGAGTCACGGCGGGACCGCGCCCGCTGCGCCCCTCCGCGCCCCCACCCCGCGGGGAAACCTCCAGAGCACAGCAGGGCCTGTGCCCTGAGGAGAAGGAAAATGGCGCCCCCCGCCCCCGCCGGGGCAGACACGGGCGGGCGGAAGTGACGCCTTGCCGGGCGGAAGTAACTGCCGCGGGGCAGGGCGGAAGTGCTGGTGCTGAGCGGCGCGGCCTGAGCGCAGGTGAGGTGCGGCCTGAGCCGGGGGGTAGCGGGGCCTCCCTCCGCTTGTGGGTGCGGGGTTCCCAGGGCCGCGGCGGAGGTAGGCCGGGCCTCGCTCGGAGTAGCCAGCGGGGCCTCAGGGCTTCGCCTTTACTATGTGAGGAAGAGCGTGGCTACTGGCGCCGTGTGGTCTCCGGGGCAGGGACTGTGCCCCCCCGGGCCTGCTCTGCTGCTGGGCCCTGTTTCGCCAAGTCCCTTCCCCGAGCGGTTCCCCGTCAGGGAGAGGCCTCGTCAGGCCTCTGGGCTTGGTCTATGTGTGTGTCTTTCAGGCTTCGATTCAGACTCGTTTAGGGAGAGCCTGTGAGGACTGTGAAAGTGGTGGGAGTGTCAGGATGCATCAACTGTTTTAGTTTGTTAATGGCAGCTTGTTGCTTTTAGGTTTATTTTGTGTTTCTTTATTGCAGAGACTTTTGTGGCAAGCTGGGGAAAGCAGCGTTTCCTGAGACAAGGCCCTGTATACAGGTACTTGGTAGGTGCCTGATGGGCAAAGAAACAGTCACAGAGCCTTACATGACCAGCGTGAGCTGTGGAGCACCTTTGAGGAGACATTCTTGCAGCCTTTGACTGGGTTTTACCTTCTGAGAGGAGAGTCTTTACAAAAATCTGCTTTTTCTGTAGCAGATTAAAGTTGCCGCCTGTCTTTTCAAACCTAAATGTTTTAGACTGTCAGTCATTACAGTATCACCTGCAGAAAACGTTTTTGTGACAGAGCAGAGCATGCACATCATTTTGCAAAGTAGCCAAGAATCCTTAGTGAGGCTTTCATTGACTGCCAGTCTAGAGTGGAGAAATTGTACCTTTCCGTTGGCTGCTGAGATGTGACTCTGCTTCTCCTTTTAATTTGTTACCTTAACCTATGAGGTCTGAAGAAATGTGTTAATTTGAGGCACTGTTGTGACAGCAGGTCCTTGTATTCTTCTTTGACCCAAACCTGATAATTTTAGCAAAAGAATGTGAAGTTGGAGACTTGAGGGTTGGGGGGAAAAATAACAGAGTTCAGAAATCAGTAGGAATCGGAGATGAGTCTTTGCTTTCGCATGTACTTGCTACCTTTTCACTTTTAACTGTGTGTAGTTCACGGCTGTTGTTGTGATGCAAGTGTCTCCTTTGGGCTGTAGGCTTCTACTGCTGCAGAAGAAAAATGGATTGTACATGCAGATGAGCTAGAATAAAATAAAAGCCGTTATGGTATTGGATTATACCAAGTAAGTACAGTTTTTGTAGCCTGGTGGCACCTGTAAAAACCTTGGACAGGAGTGGAGTGGTACTTTGCTCAAACAGATGCTGGACCTGATTCTTACATTGTTTTATGTCTGCTGAGAGTAGTGGCAGAGGTTGGTAACGTATGCCTCAGAGGCTTAAATGCTGCTTCTGGAAAGCATTGGACGAGTATTATAAACCTTGTTTTTCTGTAAAGGAAATGCCATCCTCTGTGAAACATTGGTGCTGCATTAAATGGTGATTAGGCTATTACTGTCCTGATTAGCCTCCCTTCTTAGGCTTACACTTGAGCTGAAGTTGGTTAATCCAAAAGTGTATCTTGGCACTCGAAACAGACTGTGGCTTTATTGCCTTCTGTGCTTTCACACCTTCTTTTATTCTGTCTTAGACCACTGGTCCCAGCTACATTTGTAAAACTTCGTGCAGCACTGACAGGCTTTTCAAACAGTATCCGTGGAAAGTCCAAAGCGTGACAGAAAATGATTTATTGAGACTCTTAGTGCAGACAGGGGATACAACAGCAGACAATAGTGTATTCACATAATCACTATGCTGTGATGCGTAGAGGTGCTCGTGGTCCTTTGACAGCATTTTTGATCCCTTACGTGCTGTCCTAGGACAATATCCTCAGCAGGTTGTGTATGGTGGTCCCTCTAGGCAAGCAATTTGTGTGTGGTTAGCTTTTAAGTAGTCAGCTGCAAGATTGGAGATAACGAGACCATACGATGCTGGGGATAGTGCTGATCATCAGTAGCGTGTTATTTTGCTTGTGTGTTTCCTCTGAGCACTAGTGGATAAGAATTACTCTTTATAATGGCCAAGTGAGCATTGTCAGTGGGCTTAGGTGGTTTCCAGCAGGCGTGGGAAAAGGTACCGTTAGAAAGCAAACTACTTTCACTGCGTTGTGTCTGTCTGCAAGTGCCATATGTATGTAAGTAATTTCTAGCTTATCGGAGTGCAGAAGGACCAAGTCAAAGGCTTAAATTTCCAGACCCAGTTAGAACATGGAAGGCACACATTTGAAGCTTTTATCTATTTTTGCACCACACTAATGCCCACCTCTGTATTACCGTCTTGTAGCTCTTTACATTTGGGTGGCCTCTATATCCATGTGGAGGAAGAAGTGACTTTGAGGAAATGATTCCTGGAACAACATCTAACCTCTTTAGGCAATGACTGCATAGTTGGCTTCTTGTGCCTGACAGTTCCCCAGACAAATGAAGACAGTTTCAAGGCCCACTATGTTTTTGATGAATGTTTTTAATACGCAGCGACTCGGACAAGTGTATGTACATCCCTATGTGGAAGAGGCTTATTGCAGAAAGATTAGCAGCACGCTTTGCTTATAACTGGGTGTTTTGTGTCTGTTAATCCTAGCATCATCCTCATTTGGGCTTTGAAGCCTGTAATGATAGGGCAAGAAACACTTGGCTTCTGATGCGTGTTGTGCTACTTATGCATATCAAAGAGGGACCTATCAACTGAAGTGTGACTGTTGGAGCCCCTGTTGCGGCAGAAAGCTACACAAATAAAGAAAGTAGGTGCGCATTTCTGCTAGGAATGCACAAAAAATGAGCTGTCTGCAGAAGTTACAATTTTTGCTGTGCAGTTGCAAAGGAGTTGGGCTGAAAGGGAGTGTTTCTGCATTCTCAGCATCAGTCAGAACCACAGTGACATCCCAGGTGTTTTTGTGTTAAGTCCTTCTCCGCCAGTAGCGAAGCACCATAGCAGGGTGCTCCCTTCCCTTCCTGCCCTGAAGTAGCCTTTGCTGGTGCCTCTGTTCCACAAATGTCCTTGACAGTGGTGGCAGAGAAGTCTGGCGTTTTCCCTGTGTGCTACGGGAGGGTTTTATTGTTGAGAGGGTACAGGGAAGTTCCCCTTGCTGCTGCTTGTGCCATATGTAAGCTTGGTGTAAATGGAAGTTGTTGTTCTGGGACTCTTGAGCTGATAGCTTTCATTAAGGCCAGTGTTTTGAGATGTCTGAAATTGAGCAACTAACTCATGATGCTGGCATCCGATGAAGAGGTCTGGTTCCTCAGTCATGAAGTGCTGAAGTGAATGGAGACCCTGGAAACCTCTGAAAATCCACTTTTTTGGTGCACAAAACTATGAAGTCTGAATGGTTTTAGTCCAACTTCTGCACAAAATTAGGGGCAGGAAAAAGAATTTCACTGGGTCTTACATGATTGGTGGTTTTACGCTAAGGTCTTGATTTAAAAAAAGCCAACCACCAAATACAAAACTCCCTGGACCTCTTTGTGGTCTTGGAACCAGCAGCATCACATCTAACCAACCTTGGTCCAGAATGAGATCCCTGAAAATGGTATAAATATTCCAAATATAGATCATAAATACTGCATGAGGCACTTCTTGTGTCTGTTGGCATCCTTCCCACAAGGTATCTCCCCACATATTTTACAATAAAGTATGGTGATAGCATAAGACAAAGCATTGGCTTCAGGGCAGTGGCTGTGCCTGCACAGTGACAGAACTTTGTTTTGGTCTAAAATAAGTACAGAGGTTCACTTCCAAGCCTTGTGTTTTCTCATGCATTTCTCAGCTATCCATGTGGCAGATAACTGTAGTTTTAAAAATCCATATCCGCTTTCCAGCTTCACAATAAATCATCATTGAGTCTTGATGGGCTTTTAAAAGTGGAAGAGATCAAATATGTACAAAATATTTCAACATACCAAGTGTGGGAGGGTGTCAAGTCTGTAGCGTTAGTGCTGATCAGTGATTCAATTAGTGTGAAATGTATTTGCAAACACTTTACTGGCTGCCTGTCAGAAATGGATTGACAGTCCCAGGCCCTGGGAATAAGAGGTGAGGAGTAATACTCACAAATATTTTCATGCCCAGTAGATGGGAAGTGGAATAGTTGCCTTCATAGTAAGTTCTCATTTGCCCAGAGGTAACAGTCTGTATAAATACCACCTTTGGCTTTCAACCCAAAGCTGGCCTGGGCAGGGAATGAAAACGCTTGGAAAAAGCATGGTTTCTGCCAATAAGAGGGCAGTGAAAGAAGGGGAGAGAACTAAAGCAGGAGGACTAGACAAAGAAGAAAAACTTTTTTCACTTGGGGGATTGCAGCGAGAGGAAGAGAAATAGAGTCAGTGATACTGAGTGGACAGGCTCTTGCAACTTGACAGGGATGCTAATGCTGTAATCCTGAAAAGACTGTATGCTGAAGCAGAGAGGTTTGTGTGATACTGTGCCTCTGATGTTCTTGGTTGGAGTTGACATCAGAGTAAGTCAAATCTGTTGTCTTGGACCAGGTGCTTCTCTGGCTTTGCAAACCCACGGCTGTATTGTTGGCATTCTGGCAGTGATACACTTGTTGGCTGGCTTTTTGTTGGATGGATGCCATTCTGCTCCCAGCTGGCTGGTAGACCAGGTGTTGGCTTGTCTAGTAGTGTGTTGTTCGGTGATGAAGAACAAGGTAAACAGTTTGTCTGGGACTCTGGTACAACTAGTTGTGTCCTGAAGTGATCCTGAAGTAGAGTGGCTGCAGTATGTACAGGAACAGCAGAGTGGGACAAAAATGAATGTTTTTTCTTTGCTGTCCCCATCCTTTTCCCAGGAAATCCAGTTCTGTAACCAGTTTTCCATGTCTTCAATAGGTTCCATGTGAACAGCACGCAGGGCTGGGCTGCAAGAGCAAGAAGGCAGAATGTTGTCAAGACCAAAGCCTGGGGAGTCCGAGGCAGACCTGCTGCACTTTCAGAACCAGTTCCTGGCAGCCAGAGCTTCACCTGCAGTGAAGATTGTGAAGAAGGCTGACAAGAGGAAGGGGCAGGAAGGGAGCACAGATGCTGAGAGACCCCCACTGCAGGACTGCAAGGATGTAGTCATGTTGGATGGTAATTTCCCTTGTGGAGTTCTTTGAATTACTTGGGTTCTCTGTCCCTTTCATTCCTCAGTACTTGCCCTTTTACCTCCCTCTCAACCCAGCGTTGCTTTTCCTCTGCACGTGTCCTCCTTGCAGTATTGTTTGTTCATAGCCTTGTGTCCTGGTTTGAGCGACATGATTCATTTCTCTTACAGTTATTTTACTTTTCAGTAAGGTCTCTTCTAATGCTAGGGAAAACTGCACTTTTAGAACACTCCAGTGTCTGAATTTGTGAAAATATTTACTTTCTAGACACCTATGGTATGCAGGTTTCAAGGTCTTGGTGTTTTTGAGCCTTGCCTGGGGCAGGGATGAGGAGGAGCAAGACCCAGGCGCTTGACCCAAGCTGCCCAACAGGATTATTTCATACCATGAACATCATGTTCAATACCAATAAGAAAGTTTGCTGAGGAGTTCTCTCTCTTCCTTGATAACAACTATCGTGAGAACTTCTTGCCCCAGTGCCGGACCCCTGAGCCCTTCCCTTCCTCCTGAAGCTGTAGTGCTTGTAGTGTCTGACATTTGCTGTCCCCTGCTGGGAGTGCACAGCTTCCTGCTGATAGAATTGGCTGAGTATAGTCCTTGTATATTTTATATTGGGATCGAGGTCAATGTTGGTTCTTCAGTATTGTTAATGTTAATTATTTAACCTTATTCTATTAAATTTGTTTATATTTCAGCCCTTGGATTTCCTTGTTTTTCCTGATTCTCCTTCCCAGGTGGCGAGGGGTCATTGGGTGATAGAATAATTGTCTAAATGACAATAAATTGTTGTGGGTTCTTCAAACCATAACACCTTGTTGGAAAACACACTTGTCCATTGTTAGTAGCATCCAGTAGAACCACCTTTCCAACATAATACCGTTGTCTACACTTACCAGCTATCTGTGGTACCTTGCCAGCCTCAATGCAAGAGGTGTTTTCTGTGATTTGTACCCACTGGGCACTCAGTGCTTATTTTGCCGTCTATCCAGACCCTGTTCTCAGTGTCTTTGAGGTTTAGCTCTGCTAACGGCTCCAGCTCTCAGCTGCCAGATCTGCCTTGACAAGCCTCCTTCCTGTGGTTTTGTTTTCCTCTGTGAGTAGTAACTGTAACGCTTCTGTCATGTGCTTAATAGTCTCAGAAGCTCAAGGTGCGTCTTGCAGTGCTTGGTTCCAGGTAAGGAAATACCATCCCAGTTTATTGATAGTGAAAAGATGGCCTTGACTTGCTCACGGTCATACAAATCACTCACCGTTACAGCTGGCAGTGGAAATGTGCTTTTCTGTGCCTGAACACAACCTGCAAGCACACTATTTGTTTCTGCGCAGCCTTACTTCTTCCCTTAGTGCTTGCAGTCAGGCCTCAGTACCCTTTCCTGCTTATGCAGCTCTTTAAAAAGACATTGGTGTCAATAAATAAGTAATAAAATTCTTGAGGCTGTTTCTCTCCACTACCCAGCATAAGTCAGAGGACCCTTAATTGTCTTACTTCCTCATCTTCTTTATTTCTCTTCAAAGCAATAATAGGTGCTATTAGGGAGCCTTTGGTCTAGTACCTGTTGCACAGTAGTTATATTTGAGTAACTTGACTGCTTTTTTTTTTTTCCTTATTATTTCCTCTCCCCAGATTTTCCTGATACTCTCCCAGCTCTAACTCCAGCTCCTCCGAAAAAGTCTAAGATCAAAAGTGCCTGTGTCCGCTTCGAGGATGAAGATCCAGAGGAAAGACTGGAGAGTCATGATCAACACATTACAGCAGTCTTCAGCAAAATTATCGTATGCTTGGTTTTTTTTGTGATGGTCTAGTGGGGTTTTTTTGAATGCTGTGAACTAAGCAGTGTCACAGCGGACAGGGATGAAGGGTTCTGTTGCTGCTTTTTATTTCTGTAATGAAGCAGTTGTAGCACTGTAGACCAGTGTTCTGGGGCACCTTGAAAGAAAAAGTTCTTTGCGTGTTTTTTTGTTGTCAGTTAAATACAGGTTTGAACCTGCTCTCCTGTCCAGGCTGCCTACAGGTCACACTGCTTGCAGGCAGGCAGGTGTTTTAGTGTGGATTTGGCTGAGTTTACGGACTCAGGAGATGGGAGATGTTCTCATTTCTCTCCAGTGGCCCACGTTTTCCTTTAGCTGATTATTTCAGTGGTGTGTGGAGTTTGGCAGCCCAGCCTTTTGGAAAATAGCCTCCCTTTGGCTCTAAATAAGCCCAAGGTACTCTGAGCCTGCCAGCGATGTAGCAGAAAGCTTGTGAGTTGCAGAGCTGAGAGATTTTGAGTCCAGTCTTAGCTAAATGGTATAAATACATCT
Source organism: Limosa lapponica baueri (assembly GCA_002844005.1). NCBI lineage: Eukaryota > Metazoa > Chordata > Aves > Charadriiformes > Scolopacidae > Limosa > Limosa lapponica. The sequence continues at coordinate 7,595 of KZ506730.1, read as the reverse complement.
GGCTGTTGCAGTGGTTTTTGCATGGTTTGAATTTTTTGCTGCAGGAACGAGACACGAGTGCAGTAGCAGTAACCATGCCAGTGCCCACAGGAGACCCATTTCCAAGGACTTTCCACCGCTCTGAGATAAAAAGTGAGGTAAGATTGGGAGCAGTTGTTTTGTGCTACCTTCATTAGCTATTAAAACTTCCCCATAACAAAGCCTAATGCTTGGTTGCTGGTAGGGCTCAGAATCAGTGACTTGGCACGCTGGAGGTTAGGAGCTGGCTCAACTGATCTCTGGCATTACCACCTTAGTGTAGGAGAGAGTTCTCCTCCCAAGCTGCCATCGAGTAGGCAGTCCATGCCCTGCAATTAAATAACATTGAAATCCTTTTGGTTTAGGAAACAAGGCAATCACCTTCTTTAGTGAGGTGGATCAAATCTGCACAGTTTTAATAGAGTTGCTACTTGTTTTTCTCTGAGGAACA
>KZ506729.1:119397-136957 GCA_002844005.1 Limosa lapponica baueri | reverse complement strand
ATTTAAGTTTCATCAGTGCACATTTTAGGAATCACATCAAAACTAACAGCGTATTGTTTAGAATTACGAAGGAAAAATTTATACAGTCAATTTGTTGCCTTTCCTTTCTCATCTGGACCTCCTAGTGATTATATCAGCACTTTTAAAAGCCCTATTTGCTGCTTGCTGTAACATTTGAAATATTACATCCTTAATTTGCTTTCAAGTCATTACCATCTTCAGAGGAATCTGAAATGCCATGAGAATAGGTAGCTTGAATTGTCGCTCTATCCTCCATCCTCAGCTGATTGGGAGTGATGCTGATTGCCAGGGATAGTCAGAGCTGCTTAGAAATTTTAAAACTGCTGCTCTTTCTCTGACTTCTGGATTTGCTGGCTTGTTGCTAGCGGTTCTAAAGAAGCCATGGTTCTCCAGAGCCCAGAGAGCAATATTTACCCTCTTTTCTTGAACTTGCCATAGCTTCTCAAATTTCCTTCAATACCAGTAGGGAAAGCAGAAACAAATAAACAGAAAAATCTAAACTTTAAAACTTTTATTGTGAGGAAAAATAAGCTAAGGTAGCTTTCTAAAGAAGTAGAAGCTGAGTTGAAGCAAGCTGGATTTATTAGATTCTACTTTAAGGCTTGACGTTAAGTTCTACAGGTCGCATGAAGAGCAGCAACATTTCTATAGGCATTTTACGTATGTGTCCTGTTGCCGTAGTGAGTTCCTAATAAACCCCAAAGAGAATGACATCATACACTTTCATGTGACTACAAAAGGAAATTTGAATCTCCAGCATTGAGCATTTGAAAGGTTTCCTGCAAGCGATATAAATCTATAGACATAGCTTTATCTATACCCCTATACTAAGTGAACCAGAATTAGACCACTCAGCCCTTTTATACTTACAGTCATTTCTTAATCAAGGTGGTATCTCAGTCTTATTTATGACTGTGAGAATGCAGAACAGTCCCACTAATCACAATGGCGTTATTAGAAGATTGGATATGAAAAATAGTTATCAGTGCAGCGATGATGTGTATGTATCGTAGGTTAAATGCAGATGTATCTTTCATATATATTTAAATATCTCTTCAAACATTAATTTATCAAACTTCAGCTGTATCACGGGTACAGCTGTCTCAGAAGGATGTACCTCAGGTACTGAGATGTGGAGAGAGAAAATAACTGGCTCACAAAAAAAGAAAAAGAACATAACAGAATTCAGACTGGAATCCTCATCTCCTTTCCAGCCTGTGCTTTTGTCATAGCACCTTTTTTTTTTCCTGAAGCTTGGAACAAAAGAAATATAGCCTAATGCAGATTTTATCTTATGCAGAGTATCTGCAAAATAGCAGCTCCACAAAATCACTGTCCTTTGCACAGTGGGAGCGACTCATTGGCAGTGTCAAGTGTTGGTTGCTCTTCTGATCTGCTCACTTACAGAGCTGCATCCAGCAGCCTGCTTGTTTAGACAGGACTCCTTCTCTATGTTTATTATTTTCTGTTAATAAAAATACTTTCTCCCCCCCTCCCTAGCTCTTCATTGCTGGGAGCTGGTACACTCCAGCGGCCAGCTGTGAGGTTGTACCCAGCCACTGCTGGTGGTCCAGCACTCACCGAGGCTCCCACAAGAACAGGCAGATGGTCTGTGTAGGTGGGATGTTAGAGTGGCATTTGAAAATACCAGCAGTTTTAAGAGCTAACACTGACATTTATTTTGGAAGTAGGGCAGACCCACTCCATGGCTTTTGAATCTTAAAGCCATCTGTAACTTTCCAGAGTTTACGTTTTCCTGGAAGAGCATCCAGCACATGCCCACTCCAGGGCTCCTTGGCTCTTCGTGTGTTTAAGTGGATGGCAGACTTCAGCTGAAGGAGCAATCCCTCTGTTGCCATCACTGAACAACATGCAATAAATAAAAGAGTTAAGGATAATCTAGTCATTAGGAACAACCTGACTCCATGTCTTTGCCAGATCACTCTTCCTAACAGAAACGTATGAATCCACATGAGGAAAATATGCTACCCTTTGCAACATTCATAGACGGTGATTGCTCAAAATCAGATTTTATGTCTCAGACTCATCTCTAAAAACAACAGCAAAATGGAGGAGCTAGCAAGCAGAGCTTGAAAGGAGGAGAGCATCCTCTCTCCATCACACTTCAACCAAAGTCAGTTAAATTGCATGTTACTAGTTTATCACAACTCAGCCTAAGTCTTTAGAAGTGCAAATACTCACATAGCTTTCTCCCTTCTTTCTACTAAAAAGTCTGGACTAGTTATTACATGTTGCTTTCGTTCTTGCTACAACTCTGTAGACTTTTCAATGGGAAACCTTTAGTAGCACCAAATGCATCTATTTCTCCTTTTACAGATTTTTTGCTGTGTATGTCTTTGGTTACTCCAAAGTTTGAAAATGAGAAAGAAACCTCCCATAAGCATTCCCAGCTGGCAGACTGTTAGAGATGAAATATCAAATCACAAGCCCTGTACAGAGATTTAAAAGGGGAAAATTAAAAGCTGTACCATCTGATTAACCTCTGTGTCTCACGTGAAAATTAATGATAATGAAGTTTACTTTCATGTAAGCCTAGCAATAATTCTCAGAGCATTTGGGAGCCCAGAGCACTGTCATTTACCTAGTGTTGAGATTTTCCAGTGCGGTTTTTAATAGTTTATACACAAACCCGTGTCTTTACAAGACAGTATCTGCAATATAGATGCAAATTTTCACTGTAACTGCTACCTACCACTGTTCTACAACTTTAATGTTGAACAGGACTGAAATGGAAAGCTGATCATTTAGTTTAATACTGTAATTAGGTGGTGGCTAAAGTCAAGTCCTTGATTTTCCAGGGACTCTGTCCTTTTCTTTTCTTTCCATGGAATAGAAAGAATAGAAACTCTTAGGTGAACAGTATTTTCTAAAGCAAATTAGTTTAATGATGATGCCTTTTCCACAAATCAATAATGCACATTAAAGATTCAGAATGCACTTTAGAGCCATCCAAAATGTGGAAAATAGCAAGGTACCAGGGCAACCCCCCTCTAAATTATAGATTGAGAATTAAATTCTGCTCTCAACCGGGCAGGTGCAAATCCATTAATTTCAGAGCAGCTGCTTCAGGTTGACATTGAAGCCACTGAGATCAGAACTCAGCTGGGGAGCTGGCTCTTTCCCATTGCTCATGGTAAGTAGTAAGTACCTGATGCCTTGAGTTGTGCTATCAGTCATCCTCTTCTCTACCATACTGAATTATAGCATGCATACTACAAAAAATATGGGACATTATAGGTCCATTTCTTTTATGTTGTAGCAGGATGTGTGGGGAATTGGAAAATGTATCTGTGAGCAGCATAATGAAATATTTGGAAATCTAGTTCATTTTTTTCCACCTAATGATCCACAAATCCTTGTGTTTTGGTGGAACATCAAAGCTCTTTGAAAGTGTTAAGTCTAATGTGGGTCTGCTTCAGTTTGCAATAAATGGATCTGTGCATCCATTGGAAGACATTTTGCAAATACACAAATAGAAAAAGTATGTGAAACAATGGCTTAGTTCTCTTTTTCTCCACCACATATTTTATTTAGCTTTAGGTTGGAAAGCTTTCCACTTAAAATATTTGTATAAGCTTTGACAGAGTTTTCAACTTTTCAGGTAGACTCCAAAGAAATTCTAGGTAGTTTTTAAATGTATGCTAACAAATCATATCTGTTCTTAAACCCCCTTTCCTGCATCCTTCTGAATCAATGAAGCATAGGATTTTTGACCTTTTTAAGGGACAACAGAAGGACACACTTAAATTATGCATTGCTGGTGAAGGAAGAGCTATTATGAGAATCTTTGACACTTATTTGGAGAGATCCTCAGCTGTGGTAAACTGAGAAAACCAGCCAGAAGTCAATACTCACATCAAAAGGAAATCTAAGTCATGTGTTCTACTGTCATATCTGAGGAGGTCATAGAATCATAGAACAGTTTGAGTTGGAAGGGACCTTTAAAGGTCATCTAGTCCAATCCCCTTCCAATGAGCGGAGACATCCTCAACTAGATCAGGTTGCTCAGAGCCCCATCCAACCTGACTTTGAATGTTTCCAGGGATAATGTATAGGGTAAAGATGCGTGTTGTTCCATCATTTTAGATATAATAAAATTGAGTTATAAAGAATTTGCAGGGTTCCCCCCCCAGAATTAAAAAATGACAGTTGGGAAGAGAAAGCAGGGGTCCCTGTTTTGTAAGTTTAGAGCATTTCCTATCATGAGAGTTAGACTGAGATGGGGTTCATCAGCCTCAGTTTGCCAGCCTTTGCCTCTGTGAGTGCAGTAAAGGGGAGTTTTCAAACGGCCTGATGGGCCGCCTGGCTTGCAACTTCTGAGCAAATGAAAACCATGATGTTTGTATTCCCTTTTGCAGCTAGTCCCAGACTCCTCCATCCTCAGACAGCACAGTCTGTATTTGCAAAAATTTGCAGATAGATTTAGATAAATTTGTCTGAGTAACAAAATAACACGAGGATTAAGAATTGCCAATAAAATGTGAGCTTTGGTAATAAACCAGAATATGTGGGAGTTCGGCTCTAAGGCAGCAGCATGTCTTGAGGCGAGGAGACTCAGTGAATAAAACCTTCTCAGCATGGTATTAAAATGAAGTTCTTTCTAATTTTGGCTTGGTTTCACATGTATGCAACACATGAGAATACATTCATTTTCCATAAGCAGGAAAGCCTTGCATGTTTTCATTTCAGTAGTTATGGAGGTGATGATGCATTAGAGGGCTGTGAGAAGGTGGAGGGAGAGAGCAGAGATCTGTCAGCTGCTCTTCGTGCATCCATCTGGATGCTGCTGCCCCTTCTTACTCCAGGCTGCAGGTACAGCAGTGGTAGGTAATGCCCATGCTCTGAAAGCTGCCTGGTGGCAGCCTGTCCAAGAATGAAGCTCATGGAAATTAACGGAGAAGACCATTACAGCTGTGTTGTCTTCTTGCACAAAATGTTTTATGCCTCTGAGCTTCATCCTGCTGCTACCAATGAGGGCATTCCAGATAATGTGATTTTAAAGGGAAGAATATCTAAACAACTTGCTTTGGTATGCCAGAAACAGGCTTAATTATCTGGAGATTTGCTGGATATGTCTGCAAACCATTACAAGCTGAATTAAATCCTTTTGAAAAGCCAGGTCTTATTCCCCTTTACTGTTCCTTACATCTAAACACCCTGATAAGCCATGCATATTTGTGTTAATTAGGTGAGTGTTCAGCAATCTTTTTTTTGCTTTTTTGTTTTGAGGAAAAAAGCCCAGTCGAGGAGCGTCCCAGGAGACCAACCTGTTCACACCTCCTTCACAATGAACATCACCATGGCCAATTACATGGGCCCCAAGCCTGAACAGGAGAAATTACAGAAAAGAAGTAATGGGCTCTAAAAATACCTATTGTCTTTAATCAAGAGAAAGAGGCATGTGGAATAGGAAGCACACAAAGTATCTGGGCCGTGGGCGATGAAGTGCATTAGCAAGAACTTTGTTATATGACAGTTCAATTCATCCTGAAGTTTTGTTCAAGCTGCTGCGGAAGTCAACACCTCTGATGTTCCCTCCAAATTTTCTCTTAAAATGGAGCTTAAACTTCTATTTGGTAATTTGTATTCACAGTGTGTGTGTGTTCGATAGAAGTGATACTTTCCTACCAAAGTTTCTCCAGTGACTCAATCAGTTTCCAAAGAGTCTAATTGAAGTAATTATTCACGTCCTTTTGTGTTGCAAAGAAAACCTGAATATAATGGAGGGGGTTCCTTCTCCCCAGGCTTTTAGCTTGGATAGAAACACTGAAGTAAGTGAAGCTTGATATGGCATTTCTCCAGCTCTGCCAGGAAGAAACAGAGTTTGAGAAGCACGAACTGTCCCACTCCACCTCGGTTGTGCATGGATTCAGAAGCCTGGCTAAAACTCATCAAAGCTGAAGAGCTCATCTGATCATCACCTGTGTTTTCTTCACCATTTTTGTCTGCCAAAACCAAAATTTGTATAACCAGCAATAACATTTCTAAAGCATCAGACTGAAAGAAAGTAATACTCAAGCTCGACCTCACATAAGAAATTAACTTGGTTTCTGAGGGGCTGTTCCCGTGCTGCCTCTGCCACTGCCTTTCTCCTGCCCTTCTCTCCCCGCTGCTGGAATTCGTGATGCTCCTTGCCAGCCTCACCCGCCTCCCGTGGCTCCCTCCACGCCAGGGAACTGCCGAGAGCCGCCGGGCAAGCTGCAGGCTCAGCGAAGCTGCTGGCCTGACTGCCCCGGCTGGAAAACGTTTGCTGTGGGTTCAGCTCTGTAGCTGTGATTTAGTGCCGTGCTAATATTAAACATCTAAGGTAATATGATGGGGTTCTAAACCAAGTAATAGCCTAGGAATAGGTATATGAAAAAAAGCTTTTTTTTTCATTTTCAAGCTGGAGGCAGGTTATAAAGTAAGACTGGGAACAGTTTGTCTCCAGCAGTGACTTAGGAACCAGAGACAGAAGTCTCCTTTTTACAGCCTTTTGATAGACTATTTCATGAAACAGCTGGAGATCTGCGGGGACAGCGGCTACGCTCAACTTGCTTGCTGTTTTCCACACATTCATATTCCCTCTTTTTCTCCTCCATTACAGAAAGCAGGTTGCAAAGAAGGTCATCTGAGAAATCAGGATCAGTCTGAGATGCCTTCCTGAAATCTAAGTTTGCTCTTGCGTTACTCTGTATACATGGAACAGTGTTTTAAATTCCAGGTTCCTGTTAAGCCTTTTAGAGAAAAATCATGGGATTTCACAACCTTTGGAGCTTGTGCGCTTCCAAATTGCTAGAATTTGACAAATGACAGAGGTGGAACCTATTCCTGGATTTATAGATCTGGATTTGAGTCTGCTTTTACATCAGCCAAAGTTTGTGCTGGTTGGTGGTCTGGTTCAGAACTGTCTGTGATCCAAGCGTTAGGAGAGACCACACTCTTCTCTGGAAAGAAGACATCAATTACAATAGAATTCTTTGGTTTCTGCTGGAGAAAGCCACACTGTCAAGTAACCACAAACTGTCCAACTCACTGTGATTTAATTCCTCTGCTTAAAAAACCTATTTTTGAACCATCTATATTTCTACAATAATGAACACTGGCCATGATCAATTTTTCATTTTAAACACAAGCTGTTAATTATAGGACGACCCCAGGTTTCCTGGTCTGTCACTTACTGTTCTCGCCAACATGTGACACGTGTAGCAAGCCAACAGTGGCGGCACAGACAGGCTGACTGACTCCTGAGGATTTCCCTGGCCATGCTCGGGTCCACTCCACTGCCTTCAACTGGTTTGTGCTCCAGCCCAGAGCTGCACTGTGGAGCCCACCCCAGACTAGGACATCAGGTTGATCTGGGGTCAAATGACAAAGCTGGCCCCACCTGACCTCCACTGGACCCAGAAAACGGAGATAAACATCCCCCAGGTTTTATGCTGAACTAGTTAGATGATGTGTTCATAACAACTCAACAACACTGTCAGTAATCTAAATACTAATCAGATTGAAACTTAATTAAAGTACTTGAGGGATGTGCACTGAAAGAAACTTGATTTGGTCAAAATCAACCTGCCAGGCCAACGGTGATGTTAAAAGTTAAAGCCACTGATACTTCAGAAGTCCTACTACGCTGCTTGTCTGCTGGGCACATGGGGCAGAAGGTAAGTGTTCACATACACACACACACAAACAATCACCATCCCTGGAGGTCTTTAAGAAACGTATAGATGCGGCACTTCAGGGCATGCTCTAGTGGCCGAGATTGTAGGGGGTTTTTTGTGTGTGTGTGGTTGGACTCGGTGATCCCAGAGGTCCTTTCCAACCATGACAATTCTGTGATTCTGTAATACATGCAATCACCTCAATTATAAACCTATAAAATACTATATGAGGTTGCTATTAAAACTACCACTCTCCTGACATTTTTAGTGCTCCTTTAGACATCTAGCAGAGATGTTTTCATGTTGTTTTAGAATCATTTTCACATTACTGAATAAAAATGAAATGCAATGCATTCTACCTACAGGCTGATTCTCCTATATTTATATTAAATAATACCATACTGACTGATTTGCTGAGTAAGCTGTTGTGACTTCTTCATGCATTATGTTTCTCAGCTGCACAAAACTTTACTATGGCAAACTATAAATAACAAGTCTATATAGGGAGGACTGATAGAACTGAGTAACTTTTTTTGCTTCATAACAGGTAGAAAGATACTGATTTTATAGATACTGTCATGTGTTTTTTTAGCCATTGGGTAAGTGGGATGTGAAGAAGCCCCTCTGTGTTATACAATACAAGCCAAGACAAAGCTGGCTTTTCAAAGCTGATGTCAAAACTATAAAGGAGGAAAAGGACCTTCTGATCTCCATGTAACATGGATAAATATGCTCTCTGAATCCCCAGATAAGGTTGGTAAAAATTACTGAGTTGATCACTTTGTCCATAGAGGTCTCGGGACGTTTGTACTCCCCCAGTCCCGTACATCAAGAATGTACGCGATCAAAGTCAGCTTCACAACTACAATGAATATTTAAACTACGTGAGACCCCCAAAAGTCAAACCTCCACCACTGGCTGCAAACAGAGAAAAGAGCCCTAGCAGATGCAGCGTCTTCTGTGGGATCATTTTCCATTGCTGATGTGTTCCTACTGCCAATGACACACAGCGTATCATCTTTCCAAACCATTTTACTTCGGCTTCCTCAAACGAAATGATCTAAGAGGGGCCAGGGTGTATTTTTGCAGCAGTCTGTGGAAAGGCTTATTGCTGCCATCTGTCTCTGCTCAACCTTTGCAGAGCTTAACCTCCACTCACGTTCTGTAGCGTTATTGATGTCCTTTACTCTGTAGGAAAATATATGGGTTTTTCACTCAGTGTTTCCCAACTCTAAAAAATGTCAGAGGAAAGTGGTTTAATTCTGGACAAAATGAAGCAGGAATGTTTCAGGGACACAAACTTTTTATGTTCAGTCCACTTTAAGCTCTACTTTTTGAAGAATTCTGTTAATGTACTGCTCTTTTTTGAGACATTTATAATTTTTTTATGTTATAATACAATTTTTAAATACAATTTATGTGGTTTTTAATATTTTTTAATTTTAATTTTTTAATACATTTTATAATACAATTTTAGCAAAATATGCCTTTTCAAAAATGAGAAGTTTCATTTGGAAAACATCAAAATAAAAAATGCTTCGCTGTTTCCAAGAGGAAACATTTAATTTAAAAAACTGTCAAAGGAAAATGTGTTTACATTTAAGAAAAAATCCTCGATCAGCTTTTTCAGCCGTAAGGTACAATCTAGCTCAACGCAAGTTACAGTCCCCCTAAAAGTCATCACATCCAGGAATAGGTGCTGACTATCTGATACCTCAATCACCATCCTCCTGAAGTTTTCCGGCTATCTTGTTCTACACCTTTCCCAACTTTAAAGCAAAAATAAGGGCAGACTGAATGTCTGCACCCAGTGCTACTTCTTCTTGGTTCCCTCCCGCCCCGCTCCTGCTCAGAAGCCTTTGTCAGCGCTGCAGGTGTACACTCGGAGCAGGCATCTGCCATCACTTAGCATGTCTCTCTGCCACCAGGGCTCAGACGTGCGAATTCAGCGTCTCACACCCCCAGTGGGTTGCAGTGTGAGGAAGGAAACTGTTTGGCTGCAGTTGGTGGAGGAGTGTTGTATGAACAGTCGTGGGGGCACAAGCCTGTTGCTCTCGGACCTGGCTGGGACCACTTGCCAGCCCAAGCTTCGCCCATCTGTCTGTAACTCCCTCTGCCTGGGGGACTGCTTGTAGGAGGTGACGGGGCAGTTACGTTTTCCTGCCCGTTCTTCCTTCAGCCCCTCTGGTAAAAGAATACCCTGTGTGATAAAACGGTCTGTTCTACAGACAGATGGCTGTTAAGAATTAGCGTAAATTCAACAAAGTCTCAGCGACTGATTTGCAGCCTCAGGTGAAAACAACTGTTGACCATAAGGAAGCAGGATGGCATTCAAAACGCTGCCCTGGCAGCACAGCCTTTGCGTAACGCGAGTCTTGTTTCCCACATCTAATCACTTTGTGGCCACCAAGTGCCTTTCTTCTTGATATAGCTAAAGGCACCTGCTGCTTCTCTGTCGCTGGAGGGGCAGGAAAACCATCACAGCAAAATGTACTCTGAGGACAAGCAACACTGCTTTGTTTCCTCTGAGGAACAATTTTTCAGTTAAAAAAAGCCCAAACTTATTTTCTTTTTCTTTTTTTAACTGGCAAGTATCTCAAAATGTAGATGAAAGCTGCTCACTCTGATCGCTGATGCCATCAGTGCCTTGCTATGGGGGGCTGTGTGGGCAGACACAGCATCATTTCAGTAAATTTCTCATTAAGACACAGCTAGATACACCAGGTCAGCTTGAAATGCAAATTATGTTTGTCTGTGTGATTCACAGGCGTTGGTGACAGACTTCTCCCAGCTCAGGCTAGGTCTTCCCACTTGCTCAACTGAGATGAGTTTTCTGCAAAGACACTCAAAGTGAACTTCTGTCACCTGAATACTTCAGAGCTAAATAAAAGCTTTCCAGATACATGATGCACGAAAGGAAAAGAAAAAGGATTTTAGAGGAAGAAGTAGGCTCTTCTGGGAACTTTGACTTATACCTGATCCTGCCATCACTGTGGAGTCCACCATTGATCCACTTCTTTTCCTTAATCTGCCTGGGGTGTGTAGATGCTAAGAATGCCAAGGCAAAGGGGTAGTTTAATAGCTCTAAGTGTGGTATCAGCACAGTGAGTTCTGGTCTTCTTTGATCTAGCAATAATCCTGGAGTGACTGAGGAGTAAAGGAGGAAAAGTGAGAGAAAAGAGATTATGCATTTAGGAATGTGGAAGTACTGGAAAACACATGGGGAGCTGAGTTTTAGCGTTGTTAAAGTGATTTAAAAAGCAGTATTCAGTCAGAAACAGCAGAAAGGCAAGAGGTAGCTAAGGACTCTATGAAGGTCAGGAATGGTGAGTCTGTCCTTCCATGCCCTTATCCTGCACAGCACCAAAAAACGTGTTCTCCGAGATGTTTACCCCCAAGAACTAAAATATTTTGTTTAACAAACTGATTAGATGCTGGACAAGCACAGAGGGGTGGATGAGATTGGGAAATAAAAGAATGAAATGAAAAGAGGAGACTATTTTTTTCCACTACACCTGATTGTGTCAACCTGGTCACAGCACATTCAGGCATTTGATATTTACTTTGCTAGAGGTGGAAGAGCAGTATCATGCCCGTTTCTGTTTGAAGTTGCTAAGTTATGAAACCACAAGTTCCACAGCAAACTCACAGATGAGTAGGTTTTTGCTGCCACCTCAAAAGAGTCATGCAATGGTCACGAGGAACAGCAACTCCACAGTGGCCTTACCAGAAAAGGTAAAGGAAAGAGAAAAGCTCAACCAGACACGGCAGAGAGAGACAAGACCTGTTATACCTGAATACTGTTATAGTTATACCTGAACAGTGTTTCTGTCTGTGGATATATTTATGCGGAGCAATGCAGATCATTGGGAGTATGAAGACAATAGAGATCCCTGAATGAAGATACCTATAAACACAGAGTCCCAGAGCAGCCCTTTCGCAGTTCTTGGAGTTTTCCATCACATAAATGTTGATTCAAAGTGAATTATTTTTCATAATAACCCACAGGAACTAAAAAGAGAAGGGCACATTGCATATTTTAAAACCACTAGAAAAGTCAGGTAGACATCTTACTCTTTTCCTGGATATTTTCAGAGGAATTCAAATGTTCTTTTTCACCTGTGGATGTGGTTCTCCTCCTGAGGGTTCTAGTTCTCCTTCTAAGAGGGATCTAGGTGCTGCCTCCTTAAGAAACAGCCTAAGGATATAGCACCATACATAGTCTTATAGTCACAGATGAAATAATTTGCAACCCATTGTCTTCTTAGATGATTATTACCATCAAACTTAACTGGATTTAAAACATTTTTCAAATTAAAGTTTTATTAAGTGTCTTTGCATCTGACCAGAATATTCTCTGAAAAAACTTGCTGTTCCGGTACCAGGAAGAACAGTAAACATTTGAACAGGTACCCTTGTTTCACAATTACGCTATTCAGAGATACGGTGTGCACAGTCTTCTCTGGAGAGTTGTAGCAACACTGTGGTAATAAAACTAGGATTGAGGAAAAACCCCGCTGAAAGGTCTGATGGTTCTGAGAAGATCTGCATTACATAAGTTGTTTTCTCCAGACCTTTTTCAGTCTCTCCGTATTTTTGAATGACTAAAGAGAGTCATCATGTAAGAAAGTTTCCTGATAATCTACTCAACAAGTTATCACCCTCCTTCAGTATGCTATTAGAAATGGATGGTTCACTTCTACAGTTCACTGGCATTTACTGCTCCTGCTGAGAGATTTCTGACAGTCTTGCAATAACATAAGACCCATGTGGAAGTTCAGCTAATATAAGATAGAGAAATAGCAGCATTTAGCTGAGACAAGCTTAATAAAGTCACAGTTTTTCAGGTTTCAGAGCAATTGGACTTCGTATGACAAACGGCAGCTAGAGCCTTATCTAAAATTGTGAACGAGGCACCTTTCTGGCAAGTCCTGCCATAAAACACTCAAGTAATTCATTGATGCTATTCTTGTCTCTCAGCATGAGTCACCAGGCACGTTGGTCATACCTCCGTACACAGACAAAGGCGAAGGAGACAGAATACTGAATAGGTGCGTGGTTAAATTTAGTAAAAGATTTTGCTTCAGGCTGTTACTCAGATTGACGCCTTTACAGCAACGTTGGGTGGCACGTCCAGTCTTCCGTGGCACGCCTGAATACGTGCAGGTGCAAAACAAGTGACCACACCTGCCAGGGCTGATTCGCCCGTGTGACTCTCTATTCTTCTTTAGACAATTTAGGCGTGCAAGGAAGTGCCTCATCTGCACCCACGTAGAGCAAAGACATTTTGGACACCGGCCTTTTGAGGTTTGTGGGAGATGTAGCATCCTAGATAACACACCATCACATGAAACTTTGAATGATCTGGTTCGGGCTAGGGATCAGGGGTAGGCAGCTTTGTGCTCTGTCTTCCTTGAGCCTCTGACTCACGATTTTCAGACAACTGGGCTCTTCAGACTGAGTAAGAATGCAAAGTGACTCCAAACTCCCACCCTCACCTTTTAGAATAAAAAGGAAGAAGAATGGTGTATGATTCCAACAGGATTTATGAATTAAAGGTGCCTTTTAATACCTGCATTAACCACAAGATAGTTTCCTGGGGAACTGTTACGTCTCCTTCTTCATGTTACACAGTTGCTGCATTTTGCCTCACTAAGAGAAAAGGTATTGCTTTATTTCTTACGAGAGCACAGAAGGGTTTCAGTACCCTCTTTAGGTTTATGAATCTCCGTGTGCAATGTTGATCATTACTAAATATAGATATGAAAAGCGCCAATCCATTTCACGGTATTTAAAACACAATGGCTCTCCAGCCTCTTCAGCTTTCCTCCTATTTCAAGTGGGAAAAAATATTCAGTCTGCTGTATGTTTGTTGCCTCAGAAAGATGTATGCGTCTACAGTAAAATCATAAATGCTTGGTTGCCTGAACCTTTTGCCCACTGCAAAAGTGATTATTTCATTAGCCCAAGATATACAGCTAAAATAAAGATGATATACAGTGAAGTTGTTCTGATTTTGGCTGGATTCTCAGTCTGTGGGGTCCTTTTACTCTGGGAAACATAAGATATTCTTTTCTGTTTGCAGAACTAGTGATAACTTACTCCACAGAGGACAGAAGACTTAAGTTGAACTTGATTTCAAAACACTGCTTAATCTTGGGGCACTATCTAGAATGGTCTCGGTTTCAGCTGAGGTTCAAGTTCACGTCCCTTTGATGCTGTAAATGGAGCATGTTGGACTGGCTGACACAGTATAAAATGTACTGCGTGCTTTTATAAGAGCAAATTAACAAATTATCTGAGGGCTAGCATGCCCTGCTTTACGTGCTGAAAATTCAGAGGTAGTGACTTTAAAAGCTGATTTGTGTTTTCGTTTGTGCCTTAGAAGTTCATTCACTCATATTGTCATTATTGTTCATTCTGCTGATCTAGAACATCTGGCCATCTCAGCAGAGTTTATACGCAAATGGACCACAAAGCTCAAGTGAGAAGTAGGATGCAAACCCTTATTCCAGTGTTGATCTCCATAGTTGCAATTCACATGGTAATTGAAGTAGATTCACCCACTGGACAGCCTGCTCTAGGTCACTCTGCTTGAGCAGAGGGATTGGACAAGATGACCTCCAGAGGTCCCTTCCAACCTCTGTAATCCTGTGAAGTCCACCTTCCCCCAAGAATCAAAGTCTTGAGCTTGTTCTAGTATGATTAAATATAGCAGGATTGCTTTATCAGATATATTTATGTTCTCTTTCATTAAAAAATATTGAGGATATGAGTGAATTTTTAAATCATGTTTTAAAAACATAGAAGGAAAATCAGTGGTATCTCTGCGGTTCTTCACCCCCGTAATCATTCATTGGCTCAGCTGAGGGTAGTTTTCTGCTTTTTCTAATTATGGTGCATTTTTAAATTTCAATAGGAAAATGTTGTGAATATTTCAGGATTTGGCTTGTTCTTTTCTGCCTACAGACTTATTTTTTAACCATATTTTCACATGGTGTCCTTTCCCAGTAAAGCAAAAGGAATGTCAAACCCTTCTCTGTTCCCTGCCAGTGTCAGTATAACTACAGCATGATTACATCCCCAGCACCAGTCGAGCAGATAAAAGACTTGTTCAGCGTGAGACTCTCTGTTCCAAGGCCAGTTGCTTTGATACCTGCTTTTCTGTTCCCCTGAAGCTTTCTGCCCTGTATCTTCAGATCTCTAGGCTCTGTTTCTTCTCATAGATAATCTTCAGCATTGCACATATTGTCTTCATCAGGAAATATAGCACTACACAGACTTAGCAAGCCTCTGAAATACTTGTTATGTGCCCATTTACAGTAGGTAGTGCTTCTGGAGTGATTTTTTTTTTTTTCCACATCCAAAACATTGCAGCAACAGGCAAAAAATCGCATCAAATATCAAGGAGGTGTTGAATTTTCAGCAGTAAGCTACTTTCGTACAGTTTCAAAGGAATTTTTCTTTTAGGTAAGAAAATTCCCGTGGCTGAAAATAGTATCACGGGCTGAGGCACATATGTTGAAAAGATACAGACAATAACCTGGACTCACAGCAGAGTCACCAAAGATAAGAATCCTGTCTTTCCCTTCCAAGACAGGTCATGTGGCTGATTTGTGATGGGATGCCTTTGGATTTCATTACTGCACCATGAAGAAAAATGCTGTCCCAGGAAAATCAATAATATCCACACCAGAGGACTGCATGCTGAATTGTGGTGTCCATTCCCACCCCTACATGGATTTCTTGGGTCATCTAGAGCAGTTCCTCTATGCCTTACTTCTCCTTGAAGGAGAAAGGGAACAATTCCCTGTCTGAGAGGGACGAGAGAATGACTACAGGAGGTGTTCAGATGTTTATAACAGGAGGACTGTCTACTGACACCCACATACAAAAGAAGTGTCCAGAGAACTTGAAAGAATTAAGTTCAGTTGCAGTCCTCAGAAAGGTCATCTACAGAGAATCCCATTAGGATTCAAAAGCCTGCTTAAATTCCAAAGAAAGCTTCAGTCTTTGGTTCCTTCCTATTCTGGAGTAAAATGCAGTGCTAGAAGAATAACATCTGTAGCCGTAAGGGTATGTTACTATTTATGTGTCAATGTAGGGTTTTTTCTGGAGATGATTAAGGAGACCAGAGGGAGCTTCTTAAGTTATAATGAGCAATCCAGGGAATATTAATTTGGGGTTATTTTCTGTTCTTCTCCTTAATGCCTAAGATCTACTGCTGATCTTTGCAGCAGACAGATGCCAACATAAATTTCTATTCTCTTTTCCTTCTTTATTTATGTCTGACATACCAGAAAATGTAATCAACTCAGCAGATACAACATTACTAGTGCTGCCACAGAGCTGGGAACTTGCCCTGGTGGGACTACACAGCTGCTTGGGTTGACTGGTCTGTCAGCCTGCTTGACAAATTAATTTTCTTTTAACTGGTTAAAGGTGATAGCCTTTTAAAACCTTGGCTGCAGAAGTTTGCCCATATTAATGTTACCATATGAGGACCAGTAAGTGAGATGGTGAAGGAAGTGGGAAAGTTGGTGCTTTTAGAGTAATTTGGCAGTGGCTATTTTTCTTTTGTTATTCAGTTTACTGTATTAAACTCTCATCAGAGATGGACCAAACAGGAGAAAGAAAGAAATCTCAGGCAAAGAAACACCCAGCAAATCCTGCTTTGTTTAGCACAAAACTGAAGAAACTGGCCTCCTGGCACCTCGGATGACGCAGGGTTTACACTGGAGAAGAGGAGGATTTGCCTCTTTATTCCTAGGGATTTGAGTGCATAAAACAATGCAAGTGTATTTCTTAAGCTGGAGCCTTAAATGACAAAGCTTTACACCCTCTCAGTCTGACCTGCTACTAATCTTTCAGCACTACAGAAGTTATGAGGAAGTTTCTTCTGCATCCCAGTAAGGTCTCACGGAGAGGCACGATCTGAGGTGACACTGCCTCAACATGACAGTTGATATTTCCTCTGGCACCTTGGGGCTGTAGAGGATTGGTATAGCCTGAGGTGGTGGTGGTTATCCGTACACAGGTCCAGCCAGCCTTTGTATCCTACCCTTGGCTGAAATTACGGCTTGTGGTGACGAATTCTCACCTATTAAATGTGTCAGAAGTGCGTGTGAAAATCTATGTTGAAGTTGCTTCAGGTCTGCGCCTTTTGAGAGCAGGAGTCATCCGACATGACAGCCCAACTTGGACAGTAACAAATGCTTTTGGGGGGACAAGCTGTCAAAAGCTTATGTAGGGTTGTGCTGTGTATCTTCACGTGGTTTTACTTGTGAGTAACGGTAACTAAAAAAATAAAGTGAAGCCAACTACAATCAAAACACTCTGTAAAGGAAAGAGAAAGAAGTCTCCGTGTTGCGAATGACAAATGGAAAATGAATACTTTGGATGTCAGGTAACCAAGGGTGAGAGCATGTTTCTCCATTGAACGTGCGTGACGTTAAGTGGATGAGTACAAACATATTTTCCACATATATTTAATCATGCATTCACAGGTGCTTTTTTTAAGCTTTAATTGGGATATGGGCACACGGGAATGAAGTGGCTTCATGTCACCCTCCTGTGATGTTTTACTGCCGCACAGCAAGTTCTGTGTGCATTAGCCAGCTCTAGATATTAAAAATGCCTTTGTACCCTTCACAGCTGGCACAGCAGTTGTCAGCGCTAGATCTTCAGCTGAGGTGAGTTAATATAAAGCTTACGTGAGTGGTGGTGAGTGAGTGAGAAGAAAACAGCGGTCTAGGCGTTTGGCAGAAGGACTGTACAATATGGCAAAGTCACAGTGTCAGTTGTGATAGTTTTCTCATATTTAATTAGCCTTCTAACTGCACCTCCTAACACTGTAGACCTGGCTGAAGTCCTGC
>KZ506729.1:17685-37112 GCA_002844005.1 Limosa lapponica baueri | reverse complement strand
GATGCTTTTTATTTTCTTTTATCAGTCTGTAAAGAAAAAAAAAATGAAACTAAGTGCAAGATACTTCAGTATTGTTTTTCGTTTGTTTGTTTTTAATTTTGAGATAGAAGGTTTTTCCTCTTTGATCTGCAAATTTTCTTGGGAGTTAAGAGCCAGGAACACTAATGAAAACCACAAAAGCCTTACAAAAACAAAACAGAAGTATGTTGTGCACGTGGAACTTAACTCCAAACAAGCAAGCAACATCTGCCTTGTAAGCAAATTGCCTGTTTCCAGCATTTTGGGGTTGTTAATGTCCATGATGATGTGAGGCATTTCATACCTCTATAAAACTGCAAAACTGTAAATGTTAACAATTTTAAGGTACTTGTAAGATAAGTTATTTCCAGTCAGATAGCTCCAGCAGTCAAATGTCTGCAAACACAAGTACTGTAAGCATTTCATGTACAGAAATGGCTCAAAGTAGCCCCTGAAGTTCACAATCTGGTAAGAAATGGAACCCTGATTTTCTAAGTCCTAAGTAGGCATGTAACTTCAGCAGCCTCCATGCCTTATAAAGTTCAAATTTTTAGCAATAGTTTGTTCCTTCACAGCTCAGCTGTTTCAAGCCTGAGTTGAAGCTGACAAGTATTTAGTCTGACCTTCTAGCATTGCAATAGAAGATAGTTATACATAAAACTCAGAAGTTACATTGTTAGAACTGCTGAATAAACAGAGCCCCGAATGTATTTAAGTGTTTAAAGATACAGTTAAGATGGTGGACATATCGGGCTGCTAATTGAGTAAGTTTGTGGGAGGCATGCACATACCTGAACAACATATTTAAATAACCTTTTGCATACACACTTTCATCTTTAGCTCCCCTCCTTTGAAATAAATAAACAAATCTCTAAACAAATTAGGCTTCTAAATTACAAGGAATTCAAAGCCATCAATAAAAGAGAGTTTAGCGCTTCTAAACTGTTTTTAATCTATTAATGACTATTCCAGGATTACAAATTCTTAATCCACACAATTGCTGTTCACCATTACATCTAAGACCTGATCACAGGTCACAACTGGGCTATTTCTGGAGCAACGTTACAAGAAATTCTGCTGATCTTAAACTAAGGGACAAAATCAACCCAACCCAGAATGGCCCTTGGACCAAACATAAAATGTTCCACAGCAGTTTTACACTCCTGAGGTAAGTCTCCAAAAGTCAAAGGGGAGCAGCTGGGATACCATCTGGCAAAAAGAAAGAGACTGAAGACATGATTATAGAAAAAACTTTCTGTGTGTATACATAATATATACATATATTTATATAAACATTTGTCTCTAAAAGTAATTGGTCCACAGCTGAAAACACCTGCCTTTGAGTACCCAAATATCTTGTTCACTTACCATCTCCCAGAATTACAACCATCCACACACCCACCACTTCAGATTCCCACTCCTCCTCCCCCGTAATTACTGAATTCTATGCATTCCCAAACTCTCCTGTCATCAACTGACTCTCCTCACATCTATGATTTCTGTCAGAGGATAACTGATCCGGTGCAAGAGAATATTTTCCCTACTCTGCTCCGGGGCACCTCTTCTCCCTCTGCCTGGTTTTCCCTCCCTTTGATGTCCTCCCATACCATGGTATCAGAGTGCCTTATATGAAAAGTAGGACACCCATTTCCAGCTCTGCAAGCAGGAATAAATTTGAAGTTAGAGGCTACATTTTGTTAGCAAAAAACATTTCTGAGGTGGTAACTGAATAAGAAACACCAAGTGATTGTATCAAGAAATCAAGCAATGAACTGGCTTTTCATGACTATAATATTCTTCATATAGTGTACTGCCTGGTAGAACTACTAAGCCCAGTTTATTACAGCAAAATTTAAAAGCCATGTATTTTGAAAGCCCTCCTATAAAATGTGGTACAATTGTAGTTTATCTATATATGACATTTCCAACTCAAAGCATAGCTCTGGACTGATTAGCAACTTTGTTGGATTATGACAGGAGACTGAATACTACTTAAAAAAGAAACAGGCAATTTCAGACTCATAAATGAAACACGCATAGTGGGAGTTAGTAATTACAAAGGTTCATTTCTCCAAGGACATATATGGACTGAATGAATCCTGGACTATTTTTATATCAACATTACTTTTACAGTATTTAAGTAATTCTAGACATTGGCAGGCTATTCAACTGAACAGTTGGCTATTCAGTTCCTGCCAATTTCTACAAGAATTCAGAGATCTAAGCGCACATTTTTATTTATAAGTACATACCACAAGTAAAAATAATTCCTCGCTTGAAGAACATAATTAAAAAAGCTCATTAACTGTCCTTAGAACAACTCACAAGAGACTACTTGTTTCATACCAAAATGTTGTATGCAGTTGCACACCACATGCAAGCAATATTGTTCAGTACACACCTCCAATTGTGATGAGTGTACTCGAATACTCACTTTTTTATAGTTTGTTCTTGCTCCAGGTACTTATCTTGCACACATTTTTCAAACACAGCCAAGGCCTGCTCACCCTTCCGCACACCATTTGGGAATTTTCGTTCCTTTGAAAAATCCGTAGATAAGAGTTCAGACTCTATTTCCTTTAGCAAATCCTCCTGTGAGGAAGTCTGATGTATTGTGGAAATAAGCTTCTTTGTGCAGTCTGTGTCGTAAGGGCTTTCTGAATAGATTTTATCACTGGATTTTTTCACAAAGTCAGACTCCTCCCTTAGCTCCTGCAGTAGTTCCATTAATGATTGTTCCGTCTGATTAGTTTTTGGATCCTGTAGTTCAAATTCTTCACTGGATATATGTTCTGGTTTTGCGAAGCCTTCCACCTTTCTTTCAGAGCAGGTATTGGCACAGCAGTCTGCTGCCCCACGCTGATGCTTCTGTCTTTCTGCCAGGGCCCCATTGCTGCTTATGTCAAGAACTGCTGAATCCTGGTCCGAGGGCAACAACCTCGATTCCCTTTCCAAGACACCGGCTTCATCCCCAGTACAACTGATGCTTGAGCAGTCCTTCATTCCAGATGTTTTATCAGACTTCTCGTTATCTGGGGACCTGGAAGAGGCACCATCTGATGGATTGACTGGCTCCACCGTGCTTTGCATTTCTGGTAAATGTCCCTCCATCATTTTTCTTTGGAAATCTGGAAGTAGAATTCACAGTACAGAACATATTATAATCAAAATTAAAAGAGATTGAGAGAAGAAAAGAAAGGCCCCTGGAAAGTAAAAATCAAAGGGCAAAAATATTTAGATACATTAGTGTTATACACAGTTTATTGCCTAACTTTTAAGTAAATGCTCCAATACAAATTTTTCTAAAAGAAGATGAGAAATCAAGGATAGCAAACAGGAAGCAGTGGAACATAAATGCCAAGCCAATAAAAATAACCCAGAGCTTTTTAGAATTATTAATTCTATGATTTAAATCCACAAATAGTCCATGTCATCACCTCTGAAAAACACTCAGACATGAATAAAAAAAAAAAAATCTACAGCCTTACAGCTTTCATTTTCCTATACGCTATTCAAAAGCAGTAATATACCTTGACCTACTCATTTTTAGAACACAGGGTGACTTCCTCATCCAGCCAGAACATACAACTTCCTTACTGTCACGTCCTCACTCACCATCCATACAGCAAAATGGATCTGTACCCGGCAACCTAAAGGAAGGAAGGGACTGGGGGAGGGTGGGGGTGAAAGTCTCTGTTCCCATCTGCTTTAAGCAGCCAAAATCCCTTGCTGGAAGAGCACAGATGGCCTGTGGCAGATTTGCTCTCTTGAGAGGTAGCTTGCAGAGCAAACATTTGAGGAGGTGAAAAGCTATGTAGAAAGTGTTCTTCTAGAAGGACACCATACTGAGATCCAAACAGCCAGAACACTTAGGGAAGAGCTTGGGTATAATGATGTGTCTTCTTTTTCAGGAATCCCAGATGGTCAGGTGTCTGAAAAGACTGCTGTCATTTTTAGCAAGCACAAGAAGCCCTTGTCATATTATTTCCATTAGGAGAAATTCATTACAACAGTCATAACTTTTAGATGCAACTCTATCCCCTGATACTAAATAAATTAGACTATTTAATAACAAGGCATTTTTTGTCTATAAATTCAACTCTGCTATTCCAACAATTATCTCAAAGGAAGCAGTAACCTTGCCATCTTGCAACACCAAGTTTGTTTTCATACTTGCTTTCTCATTTGTTTAACTTTCACACAGTCCGAGTCACTCAGTTACATGCTCCAGGCCCTGCACTTTGACTCAGTCTGAACAGAAGCCCTTGGTGCTGCTGGGCTCCGCTCCTCCAGAGTCCTGCCTTATTAACCAACACTTACTACTAAGGCTGACATCGTTAGAGCAGAGGGATCCCATTAGGTTTGTGACTAATTCCTACCACTATCACCTTTCACTATTACATACAAGAATAAGATAAGGAATAAATGCAGCAGCCTCAGCACAGCTGTTTCTACCAGGAAATACCATCAAATGAAAAACCTACCACTAGTATCTGAAACCAACCGTTGGGCTACAACTGCCAGTTAATCAACAAAAGAAAAGCATGAAAAGCTGGACATGAGCCGACAATGTGGCTCGCAGCCCAGAAAGCCAACCGTATCCTGGGCTGCATCAAAAGCAGTGTGGCCAGCAGGTTGAGGGAGATTATTCTCCCCTTCTGCTCTGCTCTGGTGAGACCCCACCTGGAGCACTGCGTCCAGTGCTGGAGCACCTCTCCTGAGAGGACAGGCTGAGAGAGTTGGGGTTGTTCAGCCTGAAGAACAGAAAGCTCCAGGAAGACCTTACAGCAGCCTTCCAGTACCTAAAGGGGGATACCGAAAAGATGGGGACAAACTTTAGCAAGGCCTGTTATGACAGGACAAGGGGTAATAGCTTTATACTAAAAGAGGGAAGCTTTAGAGTAGATACAAGAAAGAAAGTTTTTACAATGAGGGTGGTAAAACACTGGCACAGGTTGCCCAGAGAGATGGCAGGTGCCCCATCCCTGGAAACATTCAAGGTCAGGTTGGACGGGGCTCTTGAGCAACCTGATGTAGTTGAAGATGTCCCTGCTTGTTGCAGGGGGTTGGACTACATGGCCTTTAAATGTCCCTCCCAACCCAAACTGTTCTATGATTCTATAAGGAAAACTGAGCATAAGGCTGAATGTATGAAAGGGAACATGTCATGACTGGACAACAGTCACAAATCATCAAATGACAGTTATACATTTTTAAGTAACAAGCAAACCACTTTTCCCACACAGCCTCTAAACCAGTACAAATCAACAGGACCCAGAATGCAAAGGGTAAGGAAAGCTACAAATGACAACAGAGATGGTGAATGTGAAATGTGAAACTTGTACAAGGACTCCTCATTTTACAAACAGATCTCCTCTGACATTAATAAAATCTCTGATTCATTCTTTGCATCAAAGGATTTATGCTTAGGTCAACACTGGAGCCAACAAATCCATCCACTTGATTTGTGCAGCCAAAACAATTGCTCTTTTGGGACCTATCTACTTTTTGATTACTTCTGCTAGTAGCAAAAGTTCACAATGTACTACTGTTATACTAAAATAAAACAAACAAGAAAAAAGAAACAGCCCCCACTGATTATCTCAATCTGCAAAGACAATGAATATAATTGCAAGAAATGGCATTCAGTTCTATAGTAGCAGAACACACTAGTTCCTACTTAATTTAAAAGCTGTTAAAAAAAAACCCCAATGTTTTGAGACTGGTACATTTAACACGGTCAATAACCATAAGATAATTTGCAAATGATGCAGTTAAGAGGGAAGAGAAATTCACCTTCTAGTATCTGTTCCCTCTTGTCACAGGTACCTTATAATTCACACACTCAACTGTAAAAAGAGACTGTATTAGCACAAAGCTGAGGTACATTTTTTTTTCTATAATGGTTACTCCAGTTTAAGTCCTTGCTGATGCTTTCTCTGCAACGATCAGAGGGGCTTTTGGCTCATTTTAAGACTTCTAAAGTGTTATAAAACCCCAAAAATGTGCATTTGTTTAATATGTTACTGTCTCAAAGCTGCGCATCACTGCCCGGCTGCTGCAGTTCACCGCTCCAGGAAAATAAGTGGTAAAAATCAGATATGTGACCTTTTATGCTGGTTACCATACCTAAAATTCCCAGTCCAGCCAGCAAACTGGATGTTATTTCTCTTCATATGAAAATAACAGGTGAAAAATGCTGCCCTGTTAAGACAGTACACTGGGAAGGATACTAAGTTTTCATCTTACTGTGTTACTTTCTTCTGTAAATAAGGCTGTGAATTAGTAGTTGAGAGAAAGATAAATTTATGTGGAAGCAGAAATACAGTGATTTGCAAAACTCAGTTACTTGCAGGGCAATAAAATGCCACCAACTCCATATCCATAATATCTTACACTTCATATCAATCATAAATAAAGCATAGGTTTTGTATCAAACGCGTAGGGAATTTGAATAGTGACATTACAAATCGGTTAAAGCATGAAAAGTAAATTATGATGATTCAGTGTTCCCTGCAGACCTACTCTAATTTTCAGTGACACTCAGAATATGATTTACCACATTAAGAATGTTCACAGCCTTTCAAATTCCAACAGATTTGGGCAGATAGAGCTAAAATCCAATATATCTGAATCTGTTCACGACCAGAGCAGATTTTTTTCCCTACTGCTACTGGATAGTACTAGTTTTCATGTTCTAAGTACTAATCTTTAAACAGAAATAAAACCTCCCAGTTTCTCATAGGACCACAATTTATCTTCTGATCAGAAATATCCACACAAAGAAATTATGAAGCAACGGAAAATGCAAGTTCATCTTGATATTCAAACGTCTCTTGAATACCCAAAGTTTGCTGTGCCTACCTCAGGCAATTAGAAAAATAGCAGATACCCCCTTTCTAAGGCCAGAGACAAAAAACTAAAGAAAAGGCTCCTGTTTTGTAAGCAAAAGGTTTTGTGTGAAAGTAGCTTAAAACGACCAACATTGCCAGCCTGGCAGTAGCTAGTCGAAATGAAACATGCTCGTATTTGGCTGTTTCACATCAGACGTACAAATACAATAAACCCCAGATAACGTTTGGACACTAGATACATATTTGATAGCAGCTCCATGTCTTTCCAGGTTTTATACCCATCTTCTATTACCCTACCCACCCTTATAAGTAACTCTCTCAAAATCAGGAAAGTAATAAGGCTTCACTATCACTCTCTTACTAAGCTATTTCGTTTTCTTAGTGGAGTATTTTGTCTTTTATGATGTCTTCACAAAGCATCAAAAGCAATCACAGAAGGCAAATCCTGACTTAAGCAGATCAACTGTTTTATGTAATGAATCAGACAAGCAAGTGCCGGTAGGTCAGCATACAGTATCTTGAGTGATAGCCAGGTGAGCACTGGCTGACCTTCTTGCGCTGTTTTGCTAAGCTTCTACCTTCAACCGTTTGCTCTGCTCCTTCCTCAGGGTTGATCATCATCTGAACAGTATGGCAAAAGCGTCTTGCTCCTCAGTCCCCTCCACAAGATGTTTGCCTCACCCTCCCAGGGTATGTCCCTTCCTCTGCCCATGCCACAGGAGAATGTGATCACTACCCAGCCAGCTCAAAACGCCCAGGGTAGGAACCTCTCCAAGTACCATTCTGAGATTAGCCCAGCCCAAGCTCACCTGCCTGCATACCTTGAATAACAAGCCATCTCAGGAAACTGTCAGACATCTAGCATGGCATGCGGAAAGCTTTCTGTCACTGGCTTTATAACACTTTGCTGCTGTGACAGGACGCTCAGCACCCACAGGACTGGTTTGACCAGTCCTCCTCCTCCTCTGTTTTACAGGTCACAATTATTTTGACACTCTAACACAACTTGCCCACGTTCCTGCCCCTGTTCTAAAGCAAACAAGACAGCCGGCTGTGTTTCCCCACAATGCAGTAATACAAAATAAAACAAGTGGAAATGCATCAATTCAAAACCTGGTGATGTGAGCAGCAGAGAATGAGGAACAACACAGCTCAGCCAAGCTTCCTTTACAGCAGTAATGGGCCCATGGCCCCGCTTTGCATAAGCGAACAAAAACCCTCTCTGCATATATACATTAGAATATAGGCAAGTTGTACCCTCCAAAAAACAGAACCTTGTTTTGGGGTTGCTTTTTTTTAAAACAGGCACTGGAAGCAAGGAGCTTGCATACTTTTCCTCATTATCTCGCAGTATTCACAAAAATTAAATTTAAATCTGTATCAAAGCATATTATGTCTATCTTAAATATTACATTAGTACTTGGAGAAGTAGTTAAACTGCATCCACAGGACACACATTAGAGGTTAGTACTGGCAAGAAGAGCTGCAACCATTTCTCGTACTACTGTCACCGAGATGCGCTTATCTGCTAAATTGCCGATAGCATAACTGATTGGAATCAAACGCAGGGAGCAGAGGGCCTGCCGATATGATGAGTGGCCAGGACACCAACTTTTTAAGGCAGAAATATCTCACAGATACATAAAGGAAAGCAAAGACTCAGGAAATAATACCTTTTTCATCCACTTCCTTTGTTACACAACAGAAACATCCTCTACTAACTGCTAATCAAATGATAAAAATCAGAACAAATGTGGCAATCATTCATGTAAGCTCTTCAATAAAGTATGATCACAGACAGTCATGGTTGGAAGGGACCTTTAAGATCATCGTGTCCAACCACAAAAAGAAAAACCCACAGACACAAAAAAAAAACAAACCCAAAAAAACCCCCCAATGACACAACGTAAGTATTGATTTTCTAGGGAGAACATCGAAAACCTTGATGGTGCTGTAACATGCCAAAAAGAAGAAAGAAAAATATTTCTTCTAGCTACCTTCAGTAGCAGTCATCCCGAGTGTTTGTTCCGCCCTGGCCTCCGGGGCTATTCATAGATACGAAGTTACAAACATATAAAAAATCTTGCAGAATCATTGCATATAAAAAGGTAAAACTTGCAGATGAATAAAATGTACAAGCTACTAGAACTGTTCTGGGTATTTCCACTTCTATTGTTCGCAAGTAATCTACGTCAAGGTTTAAAATGACTTAATTTTTAAGTCAAATAACATTTAATACTTAGCTATTTTAACTGTATAGACGTGCTCTGCAAACTACCAGTATGTAGGACAAAGGTCTTAACTTCTACTAAATCAATCAATCTGCTAAGTGCAGAAGTCAAGTAACTTGTCCTTACGTAAGACTGGGTCTCACTCTTGCAAGCTGAGATTGTACCATGGAAGAAAAACTGGATTTCTGGAAGAAAAAAAACTTTAATAATGATACTACATCGTTGATATGATGATTTGGGTAATTAGGTACTTGTTTATAATTTAATTTTTACAGTGAAATAAAAATGGAATTTCCAGAAGAGCCATTGGTATCATGTTTGAATGCTAAATTGACTGTTTATTAATCCAAGATTTACTAAACTACATAAAATAACTGTATAAGAAAGTATGTGATCAGACATTAATATTTAGCTCCTGGACTAAAACCATAGCAACTGCCTGCAGAAATAAAAAGCCAATTAACAGCTAGAATATACATTCCACTACTTTTAAAAGCTCCTCCAATTCAAAGTCTGATTTTAATACAACTATACATTCTGATAAATCAGGTTACGAGAATTAATTTCCACATGTGATAAGGAAATAAGTTTAATTATTCTTGACTTAACATCACTCTTCCAAGTACACTCTTATATTCGGGTATACCACCTGAAAATCTTTCCCTCTATTCCGCTACTGCTAATTCCCAGCCGCTAGAAGGTAATTCATGATGAAAGCAATTCCCTGTGTGCTTCCTACTGTCTGCACAGATCTAATTAGGAACACAACCTTTCCCAGCTATAGCCTGCTATTCCGTTATTACAGGCATGCACTGAGATTCTGGTACATTTTAATTTAATATTATGCCATCGCAAACTGCCTGTCTTTTCAATCTTCTTGTACAGCACAAACATCATTCTTTTAAATCCCAGACTACAAAGGACTTTCCTAAGCAAATGCACTATTAACGCTAGCATTTAACTCCATAAAATAGGTAGCTTGATCCAAGCTATCAAGACTTAAGTTTTAAACAGTCAAGATTCAGCCAATTTCAAAATGCATGTGAGATGACATCTAAAGAAACATATTAAATGACAACTACAGGAAGAATTTTCTGAGATGTGGCCACCTAGAAGAATTCACTAACAACAAGGGGAAAAAAAGAAAGCGTGTACCTTGTCACCTAGTAACTGTCACAATGGGGTGCTTTTACAATAAACAGATTAAAGAATGACAGAAATGTGTGCCTGGGGTTGTTCCATAAGCAAACAGACTGACGGTCAAGGTCTCAAGAAATAAAAATCACTGCTCTAAGAAAAAACATATTTAAGCTACAATGTTTGAACACACTGTAGAGAAAGAGGCAAAAAAAGGAAGGAGGGAATTAATGCTTCATGGGTGTGTCCATACACAAAAAAATGTTCAAACCGGGGTGAGTTTTGAAACAAAGCGAAGGGCATTGAGATAAGTGACTCTGAGGCACAAAATGTCTTGAAAGGGGAGTAATAGCAAGAAGTTAATATAGTAAATGCAGTTCACTGGGCACCAGGGATATTCAACCATGCATTACATCATTTAATGGCCAGTAGCAGTCAATTATGTCAGTTCTTTTCAACAAGAAAGGGTTTTGCATCATCTTTGGGTAGATGTTTTTCGCTTATAGCTGTGCTCTTCAGACCGATCTTGTAGCAGAGTCACTGATGAAAAGGGAATCACCTACTCTCCAGACAAGCATACAGGCCATCCACAAAACAGTGAAAACACAGCTCTCGCATCACCAGCTACAACCATGGATGCTCTTCACCTCTGGATATATAAAAAGCATCCAGTGTAAATTTACAAAGCCATCCTCTTTCCCCTTCCATTTCATATCTGCCACAGCAGAGTATTCATATTTCCTTTAAGTAACAGACTAAAGTCTCAAAATGACCCAAAGCTGCAATACAGATGTGATGCATTTCAGAGAGTAGGTGGGGGACAAGGAAAGGGGTGATGAAGCACTCCATGGCTCATGGACAGATGATCCCAACACTCAGCAGAGTCCAGGCAAGCAGCTAAGTGACAGAAAAATCTAGTGACACCAACACAGACAGCCTGGCTTGCCAGAAGTCCCTACCACTCTTACATGGATGCCACCTCTGCACTCATGTAGTTGCATTCCCACTGCAGTCTGTGCTGCAAACTGGCTAAGGAAACACTCCATATCTCTAAGCAAAGTCCACGTGTTTACAGGAAAAAACCCCACCCTAATTAGAAAAGAAACCCCTTGAAATTGCTTCAGAGCAATCCTCTTTACATTGTAATTTGAGATCCTTATTTCCTGGTGCTTCCTCAAACTGCACTGGATCTGTAACTCATAGAATTGCTGCTGTTACTCCTTATTTTGCTTTCCAAGATGGCACCTTCTCAAGATAAACTCCACTGGAAATTCACCATAATAATCTAAGCAAACACCCGTAAGCAGTAGGGTGCTCTGTAACACTCACTAACCTCCCATATTGGTTCTGGTTTCTGAACTCATGGCAAAATAAAGTAAATTAAACTCATTTATCTCCTTTACTATGCAATTCAGGTTTAGTGCACAGTTTGCCTTGTCAGTTACTGGGAGAAGGGATACCACAAGTCCTTTGGCCAACTTCTTATGAAGACATCTAGAAGAGCGGTTTGCTCATAATATATCCTCAACCTGCCCAGTGAAAGCAAATCACTGCAGCTTTCACCCAGTACTAGGCCAGAAGACTTGGGCAGCGCTGTCTATCCCAGGTGCTGTTACTGCTCTCTGTACCAAATTGCAACTTATTTTACAAAACACCTCTGCTCCCCCGTGTCCTCCTCTTCAATTCAACCAAAACCCACTCATTTGATCTCTGGGTTTACACAGATTTTTTTTTTTACTAGCAGATCCCAATGTTGTGGGAGTGAGTGAGGAAGGAATAGCTTCATTTTGATACTGGAGGTGTCAGATACAGACACTTATGAATCATTCCAGTTTTAGCAAAGCTGAATTTAGGAACATGGATGTACAGCTTGCCTCCATATTTAGAAAGTTATTGCTGCTACCTCTGTATAACTCAGGTGCTAGATGAACAGAAAATTCTATACCCCAGTTAAACCAGTTAGAAATGTAATGCTTTTATGATGACTGTGCTGTTTGTTCACCTGCAATTCTCCCAACAGCAAAGCGAGGATCGAAGCACCTGAAATCTAAACAGACACCAGAAACTGTTTTTTTCTATTTTCATTACTCTAGCTTTCTAATAGGTCTCCAAACATCAAGAGGTCTGTTTATTGATACGTGTTATAGCTAAAGGTAAAAATACTATCAACTTAATTGTGTAACCTTTCAAAGCTGATCCAAAAATAAAAATAATTAGAAAAACAAGACTTAAACACACCAAAAAGGCTACTAAAAAATCCAAACAGGTAAATCTAGAAACGGGGGGTCTGAAAGACAGGCTTTTTTTTTTTAAAGTGAAAAGCATTAGCCTCATGGAACTATAGCTGCCAAAGAAAACATTGATTCATTTTTTTTTCTGAATCAGCCAATAGTAAATGAAAGTGCAGTCATATAAATTTCCAAGAGGAAATTACATGCATTTTACAGCTATTTTGAAAATGCAGATTTATACCCCAAAATCACTTTGTAACATGCTTTGCCATTACTCCAGCCCTCCAACTCGCAATTAAAGCTCTCGGCAACAGCCCATCCACACCTCCCGATACACACCGCTCTCCTGGGCTCCACTACAAGCGAAACTTCCACCACGTGTCTTTACACTGTTCTGTGTCTTGACCTGAAAAAGCACTGAGCACTAGAAGTTCCCCTTCTTCAGCAAACACACAACTTGGAGAAGAGCTGGAACTTCAGCTCTTTTTGCGAAGATAGAATCTAACATCAACTTTTGCATGCAACTGAGGACTGACTTTTAATCCAGTAATATTGAGCAATATGTTTCAAAACATACGTGCCTTTTTTCTGACACAATTTTCAAAAATTCATATCAAGAAAGATCAGCAATGTCCTAAATCTATCCTGAGATAGCAGGGTCACATTCAGCCCTTAGAAATTGTGATTCAACAGTAACTGTTATTTTAGGAAGGAGTAATCTGACATTATAGTGTACATGCAAATGCATAATCAATATATGTACTCCACCATTTAAACAACTCTGCCTCCTATTCACTCATGTTAAGCACATGTAATATTAAATTCTTATCCACAGATTGATTTTTACAAGTGGTTCATTACAGTCAAGCAGAAAACCAACTCGGCAGCACCTGTCCTCATGCAAGCAGCTACTAAAGCAAAGACAAATAAGTAACTTTAACAAAACCACATTTATCATTTATACTTCAATAATGTGTTGTCTCTTACCCCAATCATTGCAGTATAGACTAAAAGCTTTGGTGAAGAGATTTTTTTTTTTATATTGCCTTATGTTTCATCTCGGGAATCTATGAAACGAAGAAATGAAGTGACATATGACTGAAGTTTCAATAGTAAAAAGCCTTTTCTCAACAGAGTTCTGATGTTCATCAGGAAAGCCCAGCAAAAGCAGGAACTGCACTTTAGCACCATTTGAACAGGTCAGCTACAGACCCACTTCCCTCTTGCAGGTTCCTGGGCAACAAAAAGACAGAGTCCAAGTGACTCAGCCAGTCTTCAAACGCAAATTCAAGTGTTAACATGAGATGTAATATAATCCAGTGTAACACTGGAGATGAACTTTATTTCAAAGAGCTAATGAGGATTTATTGGCTGAAGAATACTGAAGAGAATGATAATGATTTTTAGAGTTTTCTCGACAAGTCCCACACATATGCAGCAACCAAAGCAAGACTTAAAGTTACATGTAAAAGAGCTTCACAAATGCCACGGCGTTTATTAGGAAGACCATAATTTATTTGTCTGAACAGTTTGTTCTACAAAGGACTATTCCTCTCCTTTAAATAGCATGCTACCAAATATTCTATTAGAAACATAATCTTAGGTGAATCACAGTCAAATAATAAATACTTTCTATTATCTTTAAACAGATAATCCTAAAACAGAGACATTAAAGTAACAATTAACAACCAGACAACTGTTAAAATCACAGAACTGCCAACTCATTTCGATTCAGGTTTAATTTTCAACCTATTACACTTGGGTAAGAGATGAGACTGTAGGCCAGCTTATGTGCTATCCTATGTACAATGATACTCCAACAAGACTATGAAAGAAATAACTGATTTTGGGCTGTGACTTTTTTTTTTCATCTTAAGAGTTGTGTTGTTCATTGTAAACAAACTCTTCAAAAACTTTTCACATCTTTACTAGATAATAATCATTATTTGAGCAAACTAGAATGCTTCTCCAAGTCAGTGCCAACCTGTCATTGCACTAGAACTCTTGTAAAATTTTACGTGACAGTAAGACTAAAAATAAAATGGAAGAGAAATCTTACAGTTTGTCTTAGCACTTATCTGTAATCTTAATAATATTTTCACCTAAACTAACCCGAACAGACTGAACACACCTTACTACTTCACTTGAGTGAGGTTTTTTGTTTCTTTTTCTAAAGCAAACTATCCTCAGCTACTGTGTACTCCTCATTACAATGACTAGAAAAACGAAATTCCCTGTTGTTTCAAATTAATACCCAACTTATCTGTATTTCGCATAATATCTTTCATGGCTTTCCAAAGACTAATCATTACACCACCAGATAACAGTGGAAAAGAAGGACACTCAAAACCTAGAGAGAATTCTGTTTTCAACTGAAGTTTATAAAGAAATGAGGATTCAGCTAAAGGAAGTCCTGTTCTACATGACAAGATACAAAAAGCAGCTCTACTGTATACCAGCTGTGCAGAGGGACAAATCCCAGATCTCAACTTAATCGAAATTCACTTTTGCCCTAGACTGAATACTGCTCTAATTCACAGAAAGCACTATTGGGATATCACCTAGTATTGCCAAGAAGGAAGATGCAACATAACGTGGTCCCATCTACACAGAAGAGCTAGAGGGCTGTAATACAGACAGCACAACTGTGACTCACAGTCCTAGTGGTAAAGCTGGCTGTGTACTGGGACACCGAGTCCTCCAGCCCAGGCATAACTTGACAGAGCTCCCTGATCCAGCTCACACAAAGACTTGCTTTGATGCACTTGCTTGAAGGGAGGGGAGTGGAATGCTGCATGTACGCAGTGGGTACTCTCAGGGTTTCCTTGCTTTTATCAGTTTAATACTTTACCTCAATTATTTTTCTCTTTCTTAATCTGACTTTACATAAACACGGATTGAATAGCCTCATGGCAGTGCCAAGGTGCAAATCTCAGCATTTCTATCAATGCTTTTAACACGAGTCAAATACTTTAGAAGGCCAGGTTTACTCAAACTTCGTCTTTGCTTTTCTTTGCTTATGTCACAAGTTAGATAGTTGGGCAATGTTGTACAAACTCCTTCAAGGCATCAACTAGGTTTCCTACAGATCTCATGCAATCGGTTAATATTATGCTCATATTAACTCCACACATGCAGTCAACTAACAGTGCAACTCCAAATTAAAGTTCATCAGTTAAGGTTTAACAATCGGGACTGGATTTGTTCCCATCAAAAGTCATGGGGTACACCTTGACACCGCTACTTTTTGTCATACTAGTCCCACGGTTGGAAGCTCAGGGGAAAGCTCAGCAATTGCTTCCTTTTACTGTGAACTTCAAACAAGACTTGGAAAGTTAAGGGCTTATACAGACTTGTAATATTCCGTTAGTAGAGTGTCTTCAGCACAGAACAACTCTTACTCAGAATTCTAAGAAAACCAGTCTCTCCTTCAGCTACTGATGCAATGCCAGCAACAGCACTACTGTAACATTGTAGGATTTTAGCATCACGCCTTCAACTGTGCTTTACAACCAGGCTAGTGCCAGCCAGTTACTCACTACCGCTGCCCTGCCTGCATCCCCGTTCTGACACTGATAACATCACCCGTGCAAAGAAGAATGTTTTAAGGGAGGGGAAGAAATCAAGTTTATGAATGAGTTCACAACCTGGACAAAGCATACATTCGACGACAGGTCTTCTCCACCTATACCTGAGTCATAACTCTCGTTCACACTATAAAAGCCAGAGCACTGGCAAACCTTCCTACAAAACTGTGGTGTCAATGGGTCTTAGTTTATTTGTCTTTGAAGATGCCGGTGTATTTACTATTGAAGCCCTGTTTCCAAATGCTGTTTCCAGAACACGCAACAGGGTTGTAGAATTCCAACCATGGCATTACTGTCTGCCTGACCACTGCATACTGAAAAACACCATTCATGAAGATGGTAAGGCTCTACTGCTTTCAAACCTGATTTTCCAGGTTTCTCCAGTATCCCTGGAAACAAACAAACAAACAAATAAATAAAAAACTTCAATCTTTTAAGGATCTGAATGAGTGTCAACTGTAAGCTCTACAGAAGACTGACTTCTGCTAATTAATATAAGAGGCAGTATTATATACAATATTATTATGTATTAAAAAAATAATCAGTATTCCCTATACTTCTTGAAATTAGGGTTATGATTTTCTCCTCTCTTCTGACACCAATTTGGTTTTGATTATATTTTTTTTTCCACCCTCAACTGGAGGCAGCAGGGTCTTGGTCTATGACTTGAAGATAAAAAATTAACTGTAAGGCTTTCCAACATTGTTTTTGGCAACTGGAGAATAAGTTCAGAACAAGCCCACCCAGAATTAAGTACAGGATATTGCCTACTGGAGCCCACATGTTAACCAGAGTTGCAGATTACTGATTCAACATATTTCTACTGCAAAATAATGCTACTAAAGCACTTGCTTCTTTCCATAGCTCTTTAAAAAGCCAGCCTCATGAAATTCAATATTAGCCTTGAGTAGTGATAAGCACATAGCTGCTAATTAGGACCAAAGAAACCACTTCAGTGGTATCTGGTTCTTCAGTCCTTTTCTCAACACTTGGAAATGGTGAACCTCACAATACCAACAAACGTCTATCAACAAGCCCAAATCAAATCTTATACAACAACAGAAAATATTGTTTGAAAGCCAAGTCAAGAACGGATGACTGAAAAATTTCAGAAAAAGAGGAGAAGGACTCAAAGGCAATACAGAACAAGACTACTCTTCTTTGTTTTTCATAAAACAGATGACCTTTCAAATTGACAGTCTATTGAAACACCTTCAGACTTTCAGTTTCGCATACTTCCAGAGCTTAACCGTTTCCTCCTAAAGTCAATGGCAACATAAGCATTCAGAGCAGCCAGTGATTACATTTCCTTGACGATATAAAAAGGCAGCTATGGCTCATGCTGTTTCAACAATTTCCTTATACGACAAAACATACTGGAACAACGGTCACATTTTAGTGTATTCTGCCTGCAACGTTTTAACTTCTGAAAAGCAGTTTTACAAGAAGATAAAGCAAACCGTCTATAAAGTCAGACTACCACATTTCTAATCTCACACACAGATTTCAATTCTGCAAGAGATCCTCTGCTGGTCTGCACGGCATCTCACCGGGAGTACACCCATACCAGACTCACCTGTACAGACAATTTTCCAGGACAAGAGCCAAGATCTGCAAGCCTACATCACAATCACCTCGCTGAAGTTGCAGTAAAGCTTCCCTCTTTCAAGCCTACAAGGGCAAGCAGCTTTGGCAAATACCATCTGCAGAAACAGGGACACGTAGCACCCTACCGCAACGCTGCAGGTGGCTCGAAAACATAACCTTCATACTGCTGGAAGAGTGGCTGGGCTTTGTTATCAAATTATTTACCCACGCAGTGAAATCAACACACAACCAACGGAACGGGACAACCTAATTAACGAGGTGGAGAAGAGACCTGTCAGGAAACAAAGAGACCGGGAGCGGGCGCAGGAGCCGGAGCCACCGGCCCGGGAGGTCCTGACTCAGACGGCGCTGCTGGCAGGACTTCACACCCCCCGGACCCCGTGTCCCTTCGCCCCTCCCCTCCCCGTGGAACCTCAGCCTCACCCGCAGACCCGGCGGGACCGCTGCCAGCCGAGTGTCCCCACCTGCCCACGCATATCCCCTCACGGCGGCGACGGGACACCGGGGTAAGCCTCCCCCCGCCCCCGCGGCCCCTGCCAGGCCGGCGCCGACACCTCCCCCCGGGATTTACCGCCCGCTGACTCCGGCTACGCCGCGGGAGGCGGCCGAAGCGGCTCCCTGGCCACCGCCGCCAGCCTGCCGGGGAGCGCCGAGCCCTCCCGCCTCCCCCGGCCCCCTCGGCCGCCGGTGCCCCCGCGTCGCCCCCTCAGGGATCCCGGCAGCGCCTGCGGGGCCGAGGGGCGCCGGCAGTAAGCACCCGCACAACCCGCCCTGCCTTCCCGCCCTGTCTCCGCGCCCTGCCCGCCGGCGCGGCGCCTCACCCGCTCGCTACGAGGCCGGCAGGAACGGCAGCAGCTCCCCCATAGCGGCGGCGCGCCCCACCGGCCGCTGCCGTCCCGGCGAGCTGACACATCAACAAAGATGGCGGCGGCGGGCGGTGCTCCGGACCGGGACCGGGGAGGGGGCGTGGCGGGAGGGGGCGTGGCCAGCCCGGCGGCCGGCCCGCAGTGGGCGGGGCTGGGAGCCGACCCGGGAGGCAGCGCTTCCCCCCGGGGCCGGGGGCGCCGCGACCCCGGGGTCGGCGCGACTAGCGGCGGGGCGAACGGCGATTCCTCTCGGCTACCGGGGAGAGCACAAGCCTCCCCCGTCAGAGCAAACTCACCCACGTGTTGACAGTGGGGATGGGCAGGCGCTGGAGCCGCTGGCCCGGTGAGGCGCGGTAACCACGGCCGGGCTGAAGGGAAAGGGCCGGGACGTGAGCTGGAGGTGGAACAGCCCCGGGAGCTGAGGCTGCTGAATTTCACGCATCAGATAATTTAGAGCCTGTGTGTAAATATTATTTCAGTCGAGAGTTTGGTGGTTTTTTCTCTTTTTATTTAAACATAGAACTTTTCTGGGCAAGGGGTTTCCTGGGAGGCGTTTCGTGGTGGCCCCCCAAGACCACAACCCCGAGGAGCTGCCGCACAGGAGGGCTTGGGGGTTGGAGCTAGATGATCTTTAAGGTCCCTTCCAACCCAAACCTTTCTATGGTTCTATTATTCTATGACTTCTCCACCCCAGCAGTTTTTAGAGAGATGGTCACAGATACACTTGCCCTTTTTGCAAGACGGGTGCCCAAGTAATGACTAACAGAGTCTCCCCTAAATCAACGGCATCTCCTTTTCCAGAACCAGCCCCACACACCGGCGTCAAAACTGCACCCACGTGCCGTGTCCCAGGAAATCGGGGATGTTAATGAGCAGAGCCCAGCTCCAGGTAACG